>JAZHYW010003359.1:0-95604 GCA_037355805.1 Ixodes ricinus
GCGGCCATGACATACGACGCTTTCCGCGCGTTTTTGAAATGCGATTGTGGCGTGTTCAAGCTTGCTAAAATTATGTGTTATATATCATCTTGTAGTGTACAACATTATCTTTCTTTTGATGTATGATTTGTTTTTCTAATGCAAAAAGCTAATTCAGTGGGCACCCGCGAATATTGGCCTTTTCGGCAAAACATGGTTTCGTAATACAGTGGTGCAGGGTTCACTATTGAAGCAATTTCTTTCAAATCTTAGAATGTTATAGAAAAAGAGTGCGTTCATTGTCAACAGAAGCCCTTTTTTAGTTTTTTAGTTTATTTTGACAGATATTCAATTTAGAAACACTGACTTCGCGGAAGCACATTCAGTCGCGAATTTTTTGGCACCTACCCGGTCATTTTATTTGAAACTTTTTACATGTGTTTGCAATTACAGTCGAAAGAGCTACGCTAAATTTCATCGTAATATGACCTAAACTTTTTTCGGAATGCTCACGTGAAAATTGACAAAAACAGTCAATTTTGGGAAACTTCACTTGGTAGTACAGATGTACAGCTCTTAGGGATGGGCATAGTTGAATAAAATTGTAGGCCCGCAAAGAAGAACATATTCTGCTTTGCATACAGAGGCCCTTTTTCTAAATTTCAACTTGGATTGTTTATAAAAAAAGTTTGAATATAGGCCAAATCACGAATTTGTTGATAGTCAAAAACGAGTATTTGGACCCCTTTTGGCAGACATTTAGGCATATATCTTTAGTACAAAATAGAGTTTACTGTCCCAGAACCTCATTATCAGCTCACACTTTCGATGATCGTGCCTGAATATTAAATAAATCATAAAAAGACAGGAATTATAAATTGGAGGTCGTGTTGCGCCCTCTCTGTGATGGCGGTCGAAACGTGACTATGCGAAGTTCAGGAATACATCAAGGATGGCGCTGCTTGCAGCTGTGGTTGCCAGCTTCGGAAACTGGTTGAACACTTGGTTTCGCGCAAAAAAAAGTGCATAGAAAACCCGGCCTTGTAGAATGTGCTTAATTATTACATATAATACGGTACTTTTTGCTGATATAGCGTTTAGGAGGATTTTACGGTCGCTGTTTATATTGTCAAATTATTTTTTATGCGCGGTTCCGCCGGTGCACACTCTGCTGAATACAATCGTTTACGCGATCGATATCGACATTTCAAATCACCAAAATTGCCAGTTCCGTGTCGATACGTGCGCGTGACCCACGTGCTTTTGGTGCGTGTGCGCGTACACGTGTTTGCGGCGTCGTCCTTCGGTTGCTGCGAGTTTTCGTGTATTTATTGTACACTGCTTGCCTTCGTGTGCGCATCCCTCTCATTCTTGTAACTATCCCTGCTTTGTTTGTGTGCCTGGCATGAAGTGTATGTCTGTCTTTTTCTTTTCGTTCGCTGACTAAGCTCGTGTAAGTATCCTTCCTGCTGGCTGCAGTTCGTGTTTGCGTCTTGTCTGTGTCGCTTTGATTACAGTTCAGGTCGCCTGTTTATGGGGGGCGGAAAGCGGTGGGCGTCGCGCCGGCACAAGACGCCCAACTTTCGACAAAAACGCGGAGCGCGTTGTTGTTCTGCAGCGTAAAAAAAGAAAATAAACAAGGCACAAACTTTATTTATTAATTTTTTCTAAACTTTTACAAATTAAAAAAAAAGTTTTTTATTAAAAAAAATCACTTTTTTTTTTTCGAGGTGGGCTGAACGGAATAGAAAAGGTGACGTCGGCTTCTACTGTACACGGTCATAATAACGGGACAAATTTCGTTACATTCTTCTGCTAGAATGATAAGAGCATATATATTTTTGGCCGCGATGCAGCAACAAAGAAATGATTTCCATATTAGCGTTCGAAGAAAGCCTTCAATGCTAGCACTAACCCATAGGATGCAAACGTCTTGAATTATGCTAGCGCCGCCTGGCGTGCGGCGCGTTTGGTGTGGGCGAACTTGCAATCCCCCAGCAGACTCGATGGCAGTTCTGGGCCCGTCAATAATTTGTTTTGTTCGGTATCTCGACGGTTGTTACTGCTTTCGGAGGTTTATCTCATTGTTTTGCGCGCTATTGCGACCGGGGAGAATGGTTGTGCGTTTTATAAAGCTCGTTTCTAAACCGGCGGGTCCATCCGAAATGTCGTGTGCTTCAGGGAGTGACGCCTGTGAGGCTTTACTTTTTTTGACGGTGAGCAGGTGCGATTAAAGATTAAATTGAAAACAATATGATAGATAGTTAAATGGCTAAGGCACGTGTTTTGAGTGGTCCGAAGGATGGCTTACGGCAATAGCAATGAGGCCTCGCCTTTAGGGCGGCTAAACTCACTGAATGGAGCAGGGCGAGCAGGGGGCTCTGATCAAGACGTGGCTTTGTCGCAATACGTTCGAATCGCAGCGTTGCCAAATTGTTATACGATCGCACTCGATAGCAAAATGCTAGAATTGCAACACGGAACTCTCACACGCATTAAATCACCGCTAAGTCGCACACTTTCGCCATTGAGACAATCACGTCGAGTCCGTCAGCTTTAGGAGCGGAAGTTGCGACAGCAATAAAATCCGTGTGCCCCACGTACACGCTTCTGCGACGAGTGCAGCGTCTCCGACGAACATTGCAGTCGGTATCGCTACGGCAGCTTCGCCGGTGTCAGCTGTTTCAGTCGTGCCTCCAAAAACACATTGTCGTTTTCTGACATAAGAAAAAGCAGACAGGCAATTCTTGATGGACAGATGTTTTATTAGATTTTTCAGACATCAGGCTCGCAGGGCTGAGTGCAAAAGGAAAAGAAAGTAACACGCCGGCCGTTCCTGAACTTTGTCAACCTGAACACTGCGCGACCTTACCAAAAGTACACTGCACTAATAAGAAAAAAAATTTTTTTTGCCAAGAGAGCAGCATGGAGATATTATTTCGAAATAACACGGAACAAGCGAACGTGCAAGAATGCTACCACTGACCAACCAACCAACTTACTTCACTGTGAACATTGCCCTTACTCGAACTCGTAGCTAAGAAATAATAAAAAAGTAAGAAAACCGCACGCACCAGTTATAACTTGAACTTGAGCCCACCAATGTAGTGGGAAAAATGAGGAACTTGCGGACGTTCGAGGACTCACACTCAAAAAGCACCAACGTTGATCGCGTCAACAAGCACAAAGCACAGCACTAACCAACTCGCTTCACTCACAGGATGAAAACGTGGAACTTCGTATTATTCGGACACAGGTAGAAAAACAATACACACTGCTTGAACTTGAGCAGACACATTGCTAGCATTGCTTGGTCAATGCTAGCCCTAACCGGTTTCACTCACTCACAAAATGGAAACGTGAAACTTTGTATCATTCGGACACGGTTCGAAAAACAACACGCACCGCTTGAACTTGGACACACATAATGAACACTTGAGCGCACACACTGATCACGGGACATAAAAAAGGCCGATTGTCGAGGCCCCGCGAACGCTGAAAAATCACCGTAGGCGAGATAAACCCACGAGCGGTTGCATGCTGCGATGTCGCCTGACGGATGGATGAGCCTTGTTTTCTATAAAAAAAAAAAACTTCGTTTCAGCTTAGGTCCGAGCGCGGCCGATGTTATGAGCCGAAGGGTCAATCAAACAGCGAAAGAGGCACAACGTCATGGCGTGCTCTCTGCAGTTGATAGGACCAGCCGGTATTCGCCGTCTCTCCGTGCGTGCTTCTCCGCCGGCTAGTCATATCAAGTGCAGAGAGCACACCATGACGTTGCGCTTTTTGCGCAGTTTGATTGGCCTTTCGGCTCATAACAACGGCCACGCTCGGACGTAAGGTGAAACGAAGTATAGACGTGCAGGTTTTGCATGGCGACTAGAATGCCACAGCCACGACCAAAGGCCGGCTCACACAGTAGCGACCAGATTAGGGTGATGCCACCCTTTGTAGTGCCCGATGCCGACAGCACGCGCTCACGGGGAAAAAACAAGGAAATCGACGAAAACAAAATGTCGCCATAGCACAGTCAGCGCCACAAACGCGTGCAGAGACACGCTCTTTCACGCGCTTTTGAACAAAAATAAAAATAAACGTGTGGGACAAAATGGCGAGATGCCACCACCCTAAGCAAAGCGCACATGAAGGCACCCTAGAGTGCCTCAATGTCCTTCTGTTTAGGGTGATGCCACCCTTTGTAGTACCCGATGCCGACAGCACGCGCTCACGGGTAAAATGCAAAGAAATCGACGAAAACAAAATGTCGCGATAGCACAGTCAGCGCCACAAACGCGTGCAGGGACACGCTCTTTCACGCGCTTCTGAACAAAAAATAAAAATAAACGTGTGGGACAAAATGGCGAGATGCCACCACCCTAAGCAAAGCGCACATGAAGGCACCCTAAGGCACCCTAGACCAGATGCGATACGTGTGACTGCGATTTCATGAGAGCAGATCAGACGCCAAGTATTTTTAGGGGTGTTCTTTTTTATACATATACAGGCTCTGCGTTCACTGCACTGGCACGCGCAGTAAGCGCAGCACTCGTGTGTGTATAAAAAAGAACACTTCTAAATGCATTGGGCGTCTCATGAGCTCGCATGAAGTCAATCACACGTATCGCAGCTGGTAGCTACTATGCAAACTAGCCTTGACACTTCATCGAGATGGTGGTACTTCGAGCTTTTTGCACCTCACAGCAGGGCGACGTGCAGTAAGCCCACGACGGCGTCCATGCCAACCGCGCTCCAGTGGACCAAGTCCTGCCGTCCTCTGCCAGCATACCGCCTGATAGAAATGGTTGTTATAATTTGATCAAACTGCGCAAGCCTCTTATGATTCCATGATTTCAGTAAAGCTAGAACAACTTACCTAGCATACATGTCAAATCGCACTTTCGTCCGCCGCACCACGAAAGGTCGATGGATCTCCACTGGCATGGTGACACCTAGAACGATCGATACAGTAACGAAATTAGTGGCAAATTGTCGAACCGGCGAAGTTCCGCACTTACTGCTTCCGCAGTGAGCGATCCAGTGGTTCACCCTGTTGACTGTTTGCCAGCTTCTACCGCGTCGGTGATGCAGCGCAATGGGAGGCAGCGTCAGTATCACCACCTTCTCCGCATGAAGTGTAAGCCATCCCAGTATGATGGCCAGGTCGGAGATGAGGCTGCACGCGTCACATTCGCCCCGCAAATCGTTGGTCCCGATCATCAGGATTACGCGCGGGGCGATAGGCGCCTCCATCACCACATCAAGCAGCTGGCTTGCTGTGGCCCCGCTCACCAACGTAGAGCTCACTGCGACAGAAAAGGACGTTCAAAACAAGGATATGTCATGATATGGAATGAAAAAAAAAAAACAGATACACACACAGAGGAGGACGGCATACATGCATTAGGCAAGCCTACGAATTATGAATCCCGGAGAAAAGGTCACCGGAGTAAAGCTCACCGGAAACCCGGCGGATGCGGAGAAAAGCTCACCAGAATTTTGATAGGTGCGGAGAAAAGCTCACCCACGATTCTGCGAACCGATCTAACAATTTTTCTTCACAGCCTGTCGCTCCGTGACAGAACGTTCAGAATTGGGTGCACACATTTCATTGACGCCGTTCAATCAAGGCCATTTCATCAAACGTCGTTTCATCGAAGCCGTTTCATATAACGCCGTTTTATCGAACAGTATGGTTTCTGGCCGGATTGTTTCTCGCCTTTGTAAATAGTTTTTTTTTTTTTTGCATAAAAACTAACAATATTCTGCTCCGTTTTCTTTTTTTTTTTTTTTGCTTTGCTTTGTGATAACCAATGACCTCTTTCGGTGATGTAGACCAAGACGGACTTGTCACTTTTTGGGGGGCTGTCTCCATGTGGAAGTAAGCAGCTTAGAAAAAAAGACGCGTCGACAACTTTGTTTGTTGTTCTCATGCATTCTGCAAAACTGTGGACTCTTCTGCTTCTTCATTTTTTTCTTAGAAAGTAAGCCAGTCTTCTGATGAAAACACTGTGAGTGCGCAGGCGAACTGGTGGTAGATAATCATGGCGTTTTTTAAACCTAAGACTGGTGCAGAAAATTAAAAAAAAAACATTTAGTCTAAGGAACGGACACAGAAGGGAACGTCTGGGGTTGAACGAGAACACTTCAACATTGTAAAACCCGAGACGTAGGACAAAAAAAGAAGAAAAAAGGGGACAACACAGACACAGACCTGTGTCTGTGTTGTCCCCTTTTTCTTCTTTTTTTGTCCTACGTCTCGGGTTTTACAATGTTGAAAGTTCACCAGCTCGCTTGCATCTTCTCTGTAATTTCTATATTTGAGAACACTTGATTTTAGAAATACTTATACGAATATGAAAACAAAAAAGCGCAGAATGAGCGGAAAGCAAAGTGCGACATATAAACAGAAAAAGAAATCAAGGCCCAGAGTAGGGCCGCGAATATTGAATTTCAAGTATTGATTGTTAGATTTCGTAGGTGACCTTTTTCCCGCACTCGTCAAAAGGCAGATGAGCTTTTCTCCGCATCCATCGGTTTTGACGTGAGCTTTTCTCCGCCGCCCACGAATTATACGTACCAATTTGTTGTCGCCTTAGTCCGGAGCAGTGTTCCGCTAAACGCAACAACATCGAGTCGCCGATCAGTTGGTAGCCATTTAGCGACGCTGGGCCGTTGGAGAAGATCATGTCTGCGACAGATACAAAGTTTGTAACACTGTGCACGAATTAAAAAAATCTAAACTCTTACGAAAAATAAATCTTGCTACTCACCTCCCAATTCACGCTCGAGGAAGAAACACATAGACCTCCAACTAGAAACTAAATGTATCCATCGTATTTTGTTTATATAGGTGAAGGGAAGGGAAAAGGGCGAGAAGGTGAAAAGTCGAGAACAAAGAAACACCTCCCAAGCTTTCGAGTGCTTCTAAACACACAGACGGCAGCCTTAGAGGCTGTTAGGAAATAGACAAGACTACACAAGACAGAAACCCAATACGTCCATCTATTCTTTTTGTGTGTATGTTTTCCTTCTAACTAATAGGAATATTTTACTTTCTACGAAAAAGCTCGAGAGATTGCGCGCAGTACTGTGAAAGCCACTTGTGAGAGGGGGAGGAAAGTCGCTTTTGTAGAAATGTTGAGTGACGGGCTAATCTTCGAGGGGCACACTAGCGACCAGGATACGACGTGGCGACACACAAAAGGGGACCCTCTTCTAATCCTCCCCCTCATCTTCACCTGCTTGTGTAAAGGTGCGTTCACACCGGCGATGCGATCTTGTCGCGCGATAACTTTTATTGCAAAAGCGACCATCGCGGGCAAAAAGCGACGCGATTTGAGCAGTCGCTTGCTGACCCGACTTTTTGGTCGTGGATCGGCTGAGCCAATAGGGAATTGTAGTAGACCGTTTTTCTCCTCCGCTACGGTATCCCTGAAGAAAATAGGAGTTTTCGTAGATCGTTTCCGCTGTCCCGCAACGCTCTCCGCAACCAGCTACGCTAGCCGGAACTCTACAGTCAAGGCCATCGGCGCGCCGGCGCAGTAGCGGCTGCTTCGTTGCGGAGGGCTTAGCGGAGGGGGAAACGCGGTCTACGAAAACTCCCTAGTGCCGCAGCTGCGCATGCGCGCCGCCAGCCTTATCTGCATAGTTCAAGGTCTTGTGGCGGATTACGGAGCGCTATCCGGGTGCTTAGCGGGCTGCGGAAACGGTCTACTACAATTCCCCAATCAACGGCGTTCGGAGCGAGAGTTTTCGAGAAACGACTCGCCAACGAAAGCGTTGGACTCGCTCATCGCGCACGCCGGTGTGACCATCTAATCTTTTTGCGATGCCATCTAGTCGCGTCGCGCGACTGCTTACATCGCCGGTGGGAATGCGCTCACCCCTGTACCTTTGGCATTACTGCGCGCTGACAGTGCGGTGGAAGCCGCACGCTCCTTAGACCACTCAACCGAAGCCTGGCGACACGTGGTCACCCCCTCTCCGCATACTCACGGGAGAGAGAGAGGTCAGGTGATAAAAGGCAGGCAAGTGATTGGTCCGGCGAACACGTAGCTCGCATTGGGATGCGGAGCGCGACTCGTAAAACGCGTTCTAGTAGACCGTTTTGGGCACCGGCTCCGAGTGTTGTGTAACCGCAGGACAACGTCAAACACATGTGTGCTCACGTTTATGCGTCCGGATCTAGCATCTGATACAGTGTCGACTAGGATGTTTCTTTTGGCCGTGACTTTCTACAAAACAAAAAAAAAAAAAGCCGTGGTACTTTTTTGCTTTGCGCCCTGAATGAAAGCTGACCGCGTTCTGGCGATGATTCAAGCGACCAGTTGTGTCCCCGGCTCCCCGGACCCTTTTTCCTCATTTTCCTCCAGTTCCGTGTCATTTTTCTTTTATAGACGTGATGGCCGTAGGTTTGCAGCCGGAGGAATATTTGTTCGATGCAGGACGGTCCATTCGTCACATGACGATTCATCACAGGCCGACTGGTAACAGGCCCGCTCCTTACAGCGGAACATGCGTCAAGGAGAATTCGTCACAAGGGCAACCACAATAGTTCGTCCTCTAGAAAATGCTTTTTTTTGTTTGTTTTTTGAGTGGGGTTAGGGGGTGGGGGGAGGGGTCAACCTGGCAAAGCCCCTACAAGGTCAGCATTGCTAATCGATCGATGGTGAACAAGCTGAAAGAAACGTAGCTCCGGGTTCAGTTCTGATCGAGGAATGCTGCGGTTACCTGGGCACGATTATTTTCGAACGCGTACTTCATTCTGAAAGATGGAGGTAATCGCAACGGTGAGAAGGAACAATGCACTGTGTTTTCGGAGTTGTCTCAAAAGATCGCAACCCAAAGCAGAAATAACGTCTCATACAGCCAGTCTTGTACGCGTTACTGAAAAAAAAAATTACCGATTACAATTACAATCACTTTATTGAAAAATGTGACTGATTACGAAGATTCGCCCTCTAAGGGACGTGCCTCCGTCGCTGCACCCGATGATTAGATGTTTCGAGAAATGTCAAGTTTGCGTTTTCTGTTTTTTTAGGTCTCGTACCTTCAGAAGCTACATAAAAAAAATGAAAATGAAAGAAATAATGGGAAACAAAAATAAAGTTTTTTTCTTATTAGTTCCGCTACTCCGTTGAAAAACGAAGTCTAATAAATTAAAATTAGTATTATAACATTGCTGTCCTCGCCTATTATTTATACTGGTCAACCAGGCGGTGTTCGATGAAACAGCTCCGATGAAATGTCCGGACCCAGTAATACCTCACAGCCACTCGTGATCAGAGGTCCCAACACATCTGGCAAATTGAATGTAACGTTACCACTATACAGAGGGAACAACATCGCTTCCGTTAGTATTATTATTATTATTGTTATTACTATTATCACGGTTATAGCTATTACAAACACTCTAAATTCACTACGTTAGACGCCACCATCTTGTTGTAGGATTTTTTTATTGTGCCCATTTCGTTTACACTAGATCTTACTGGTGTTTCATCGTAATTCGGGCATTGAAAGAACTTTTGCTGCCGATCCTACCATTTTTTTTACCCTTTCGCAGCAAAGGGATATTATGATGGCATTACACACGAAATAAGAATGTAGCCACACCGTCCCAATCTCAAACTACAGCACAATGGCCTGACACAGGTGTAGTGCAGCAGTACGATGAGCAGGTTTGTATTTTCAAAAACCCCATGAAGCTATCCGGTGGTAAAAATAAAAGAACCGCCCATGGCCAGTGCGTACAAGAAAAGGCAGTGGTGACAGGAAGCGCAGGGCGTCTCTTTCGTACGGCCGGCACCCAGGGCGCACTCATATGTACCCTGTTGCTCTCACGAAGTCGGGAGACGTTGACGCATTATCGAAGGTGTACCCTTTTTCACACATAGGCGTGCAACGCTGGAGAATGGGGGCGCGTGGTTTTGGAAAGCGCTTTCTACCATTTCTACGCGCGAGTGCTCCTGCAACCCAAGCATTGTGAACAGTTACGCACTCTCGCCCGTGCCTTTGCCAGCCCTGCACACAAGTTGTACAACTTCGAAAAAGCATAGTTCAAAAAGCATAGTTCAAAATTGGCGGTCCTACTTTTCCATACCGCTGCAAAACCCCATCTCGCTCAGATCACTTGGCAGCTGGACAAGTTGGGGCAGGGGGCCTTCAGTTGGGGATTATCCGGTACATTGTCCTCTGAACAATGAACGGACGCGCGACGCGCCAGAGGGTGAACACGTGAAAGGAGGGGTGTAAGAGCGGAGAGGGAAACTCAAGGTCGCAAGCGACGGGAAAAAAAGGTTTCGAAATTGGCGCGGTGGTTCCGCAGCATTTCCTCACACGGACAGCCAACGCCGCCCTGGTGGTTCAACTAATGTCTTGTTCAAGATGGCCGCCGTGGTACCGCAGCCTTAAAGAAGCGCCACATAAGATTGATTTTGCTGCTACAAAGTTGCAGAGCAGTCCAATACTGTTGCATAGTTTGTTTTTCATAATAAATTAAATCATATTGCTAAAGATATTGCAAGCAACAAAACAGGAGACTGTTTTATTTGTTTAAACATCAGAACTCTAAATACGATTTGTTGTAGGGAAGGGACGAGACGAATATCGAAATAGCGAAATTATATCCATCGCAGGGAAATCCCGAGGTGCGGCTTTGATGTCGTAGCATGAGCTGCTTGTTTCTACAAGTGTGGCAATGGCTACTGCGTTGATGTGAATTATTAACGATTAGTCTGGATCCTCAATACGGACATGAAATAGTCTCAAAGTACAAATTAAACAAGCTCTTCGTTTGCGTTTTACTGTCTATCTGAAAACGCAGCTATTTCACTTCATTGCATCGCATTCCAAACAGCAATGCGATGCCAGCACCTACCACGCGTTCCTCCACGAGCTTGTTATCGTCCCAGAAGATATAAAGGCCTTAATAAACGCCCCAATCAGGGAGTCTGAGGTACAGTGAGCCATCAAAAAGCTGTCCGGCAACAAAGCACCCGGACCGGATGGAATCGGAGCAGAGTTCTACAAGAGGTACGCAAACCTCCTCTGCCCCATTCTGGTAGAGGTATACCAAGATATTTTTCAGCAAAAACTCCTCCCTCCGTCCATGAGGGACGGAGGAGGACACCCCCGCCCCCCCCCATGACTACCTTCAGTAGTTTGGCTATTTCCAAAGTACTGATGATTATTGAAGCAACACTTTGGCAAATTTCTCGTGGAATAGTTGGTACTCCCAATTGCAAGGATGTGTTATTGCCAAATGCCCCTACACAAATATCTTACGATACTGGGAGACTTTATCAACTTAGGGTATGTTTTTGTCCGGTAATTATTTATTTTAATTTTGAAGCTTGACAAATTTAAAACACTGTCAACAATTAAACCCCGAATTTCGAGAATCGGAAATTTGACAATTATAGACTTCGACAGACTCCAAATATCTAGCTAAGAATAAAATCAGAAAACACATAATAGTAGCCATAAGCAAGGAGTTGGACGTGCATCTGCGTTCACAGCTGATGATGACAGTGATTGTTTACATGAAATGATTTCGTCAAATAGACGAGTGACAGTGGATGATGTAACAAATCATTTACAAATCAGCTCAGGGCATTGTCTAAGCAATACACTCCATGAGAGGCATGCGTTTAAAAATGTTTCGATTAAAATGAATTCTACTGGCGGAGTGTAGGTAATGTATTATTCACCCTCAAGATGCCTCAATACAGTAGTTATGCATTGGTATCATTACCAATTTGTTGCTTTATGCTCTGTGCAGGAGGTAGAAAAAGAAACCTCAGCCGGGGGGCCTGGGTTTCTTGATATGAAGTTTCAGGCCAAGAACCGTGTGATGATCGAAGAGCAAAAGCTAAGAAAGGAGCAGCAGAGCATTGAAAATCGCCGTATCGACTTGAAAGAAACACGAGATCAGCCTAGAGAGAAAAGGCAGGCGACAGATGGAGAGCTGGCCCGCTGAAAGCTCATCATGAAGGAAGAGGACAGGCTCCACCAGCGGCAGCTGATAAATCAACAGGCCGAGATGATCGGAAAATGGTGGATCAGATGGTGGAAACAAACCAGCTGCTCCACCAGCTCCTCTCCAAAAAGTCAGATTAATGGGCTTTTTGTTGTCAGGACTGTGCACTCTAGAGTAGCAAACAAGACATTGGGGGAGATGGGGAGGGGGAAGGAGGCAGAAAGAAAAGCTCCCTGTTGAAAACTTTGCTTGGTATCCTTGTAACAAATTGCTTCTCTAAATAAAGTTCAGTTCGAAAACTAGTATCCAGTGTAATGCAAAAACAGTTTTCAAATTCTTGGTCAAGAATTAAAGTGTCTTTCTCTCCCCATTTTTAAGCAATGAACTCGAAACTATCCCGTGCATCTACTCTTCGGCAAAGCACTGGGGAGAGCCAGTCGCTGCAATTTACAGAGGAGCTTGGCAAGGCTACAAGGATGAAAATATGTTCAGCTAAAATAGAGTCTGTGCTGGGACGCTGAGCATCATGTAAGCCCACAAAACGTCATGCCGAGTGTCACAATGCAAACTGTTTTTTAAGGGAAAACACAGCCCAGAAAAAACTTTCTGCAAAAAGTTGATTTTGAAAAATGACCTATTTACATCCACCAACATCTAAAGAGTGGTATTCCCAAAAAGTTTAATTAATTTACACTGCATAGTCAATTTTTTATAAATTATTTTTCTGTCCACCAAAGCTAAAGAAAAGGTAGGGTTTAGAGCACTTTGAACAGATTTTTCTCCGTTCCACTTTCTGGTATAAAACACAAAAGAGTTTCTAAACGGTGCTAGCTGCCTCAGCTTTGGCAACTGTTATGTTGTGATCGTCCGAGTTAACGAAGCTTTAGACAAACTGCTTAGTATTAAAAAAACGGGAGAAGAACGGCCGCACATATGTCAGTTACCCGCCAGTTCCGAAAACTGATCTGCGCGCGCCCAGACGTCCTCTTCTTCTACGACATCATAATAGCGAAAATTCCAGTGTGTGTGTATGTTAGTGTTATGTGCACATTTCATTGTTTTCAGCATTACGCTGACCTCTTTAAAGAAATGCTGAACCGAAATTTCGGTTGCACTTATTTATTATGGTAACAATAGTAACACTGGTATGTTCTGTAAAAGAAACAATATAGAAGAAAAGCCAAGGAAACAATTAATTAAATGTGAAAACAAGATTTGCTTGCTACAACTGGTGCGCTCTCTCGAGATGTAATGTAACAGTACTGTCTGAACCTTCACTTCCTCCCTCCCCAGGCAAGGCGCGCCAAAATGCTGCCTTCCCAGGGAGAGGGGGAAAGGTTAGGAGGAGCGTGATATGACAATGTGAGGAGTCAGATTCGTTCCCACACAGCATGTGCGTGTGGGAACGTAAACTCCAGCGGTGAAGTTTTTAACTCGAAGGAAGTAAAAAAAGCCGTTTTCGAACAGTGGAAGCGTAAGTTCGCTTCAATATCACCTACGAGCGAAGCACCCATGTACGCCGCTGCAGCAAGGACCATCATCCGCCAAAACGCAGAAAACACTTTGTCTTCAGAGCTGGAGCAAAAATATGTGAGCCTTTGAATCGTTGAACTATACATGTATCCTCAATTCTAAATGTCTTTTGCGCCCTGTAACAGAGAGTAAAATAAGTCTTCAAAGTTCAAAGGCAAGACGAGTTGTTGAATTCTTTTTAATATATTATTTATGAAAATCAACGCAACCGATTAATCAATTAATTAATCGACTAAAGGGTGGCGATTAATCGGGTTAAAATTTTTAATCGACGCCCAGCCCTATTAATTATGGATGCTAGCAGACGACTGCCACTGAGAATCGTTTTCATTACTGCTCCCCAACTCTAGGTGAAGGAAACGACGCATGACCGGGCTACAACTTTCACTAAACACGAGAAGGATGGATTATTAGACCTAGTAGAAGAATTTAAGAACATTGTCGAGAGCAAAAACAACCAATAAGATAAGTGGGCACGGGAGCTTGGTCACGACCGTCACGGCTGATACCACGATGTTGTCCTTTTTACAGCTCCCGCTTCTGTGCATCTTTCTCTGCTTCCCATCGCTATCCAGAGCAGCCCACAAAACCACGGATTGCAACACTGTCATCTAGACATCCGCAAGTCATCTCACGGGTACCGTTTCTACCGCCAGCAACAGTGGAGAAGCTATCAGCCGTTCCGCACAATCACGGGTCCTGGAAAGGATATGAAGTCAACGAACTACGCAGTGACACCCCCTTCTCCCTGCGTACAAAACCCCAGCGCTTGCCGCCGGCGCGTCAGTGAGCACGGGAGCTTGGTCACGACCGTCACGGCTGATACAGCAATGTTTTCCTTGTTACAGGTTTGTAAACGCTATTCTTTACATTCTAAGAGGTCTAACAACCTGTACCTTGTAGTGCTCGCGTGCCCAAGCGTGCTTTATTACATGGCGTGTGAGTGCGCCAGAGTTATTTTGTATTTGTTAATGCAATCTGATGATGTTGAGTCTAACCCTGGCCCAGACACTGTCCCGGAGTCTCAGTTGGAGAAAATGTGGGCCGTGCTAGTGAAAATTGAGGACAATTCCAAGAGACTTGGGGAGGGTCAGAAGTCAGATATTAGAACTCTTCTTGATAAACCCAGTTGGAAAACTCCTTATCAACCATCAACACTAAGATTGCCGGAATTGAGAACGAGCTTCAGTCACTTTCCGAAACTAAAGCCGAGAGGTGTAGCATTCGTAACGCTCTTGCCGATAAGGCAACAGTAACAGCCTCGCTTCTCACTTGGAGTGACAATCTAGAAAACCATTCCCGTCATGGCAACTTGCTTTTCCGAGGTATTCCTGACACGAGCGGTGAGTCATGGTCATCGTCGGAACAAAAGGTTCTTGAATCCATAGAAGAAAAGTTTGAGATATCTTAAGCGAGTTCTGATATCGAACGTGCTCATAGAATTGGCAACTTTCAAGGAGAAAACCGACCAATCTTAACTTGTTTTGCGTCATTTAAAACCAAAAGTCAAATACCACAGAGCAGTTTTCGGTTTAAGGGTAGATCGTTTTCACTATCGGAAGACTTCTGCGAAAATACTCGTGCTGCGCGCCATAACCTCGTCACTTTTGCCAAACATCAATCTTTGCCTTTTTAAACTTCGATTAAACAAGCTTCACATTGGCCCTAAGATCTTTCATATACGATGCCCAGTCAGACAGTTCCCCTATCATGAGATAGGGAACGTGGGGAGTGTTCCTACTGATGAAGCTAAATCACAGAGTGTCATAAGTGTTCTTTACGCAAAAACGCGCAGTGTATTACCTAAGCGTGAGGACTTGTCTTCACTGACAAGTTCATGTGATGCTGATGTTGTCTTGCTGTCAGAAACGTGGCTTAATCCTGACATTGATGATAATGAAATATTACCGGATCATTTTAACATCAACATCTACCGGTGTGACAGAGCGGATCGTCAAGGAGGAGGGGTACTTACCGCTGTTAACAAAGCTATTCCATGTCATATTGTGTCTGTCCAAAGTGTCCTTGAGATAGTTTTGGTTTCTATGAAATGTTGCTACGGCCCTATTTTGTTCGGTGTTTGCTACCATCCACCCAACACTTCACGTGACTTTTGTGATTGCCTTCGTGATGATTTCTTTTTGGCAGCAAAAAGCTTTTTGGCATAGTAAAATGACTTTTCGTCTTGGTGATTTTAACCTTTTAGGTATTGACTGGAATACGCTGACACCAACCAGCTCTGGCGAAACGAATGTAAGCCGAGATTTTATTGACTTGTGCCTTTCCTTTAATCTCTCCCAACTAGTATCTTTTCCTACACGAGTCACCAACAGCCGTTCAAATCTGCTTGATTTAGTGCTAGGTGATGATTGTCTTCTAGTTAAGTCATTGCCTCCTATAGATGGCGTTAGTGACCACCAAGCGCTACACTGTTTTATTGATGTTAACACAGATAACACCAAGATTCATCTCGCACTAAACCACCACTCCCCTCTGTAATGCCCTCGGGGCTTTGAGGGTATTTGTAAATAAATAAATAAACTACGAAAACCAAAAACCGGGTATGGGACCGAATAATGCTAAAATTCAATGTGCTGGTTGAGAGGTGCATCAAGTGAAAAAATGTTACGAAAACATGAAGGCCTGGAAGGACTCGACCGCTGATGGGCTGGCCGTGAGGGCCACTGGTGGAGGACCCTGCCCAATGCCTCTCAGCAGAACTGAAAGGTCGACAGCTTTTATCAAACCGCTGCTGGAGCCTCTGCCGAACTGCTTCGACACTGACGCTGTGCCCTCGCAGGGTATCTAGTCAACCTTGGTCGTTTCTAGCTATAGATACGTGCGTTCAATACGTGCGCAGGCACGTATCGAACAGCGTTGTTTCTATTATTTTCCGTCCAGTGCACGAAGACACTCAGAGCATCACCACAGAACAGCATTACCTGCCATGGGACCCCGAGTTCGAAGTCTCGAACCCCAGTTCACAGGTAAACATATACTCAAAAACACACGACAACGAGGCCACTTTTTTTTTCTTTTCCTGAAGTCATTAAAGGCTGAAATTACACCTGTACACCCCCCCCCCTTTTAATTTATTTTGTTCTAATAATCATAATTGCTTTAGCAAGCTCAAAGTCAAGGCTGTGGAGTTTAGAAAGTTAGCTAGAACAACCCAATAAATAAGATGATATCCTAGGCTCACATTTTCTAAGTACAAATTTAACTGTAAACAATGACTTAATGCGATGGCTATAACAGAAATAACTCGGACATAGTTAAATCTGTGCATAAGTAGCAGGGACAAAAGCACATGCTGCTTGTGTCTTGTGCTTCCTTTATCAGTGATATTCTTTGTCATAACCTCCATGTGTGCTGCTTTCTTTTTTTTTTCTTTTTTTACTATGTGTTTTGATATTTTTTAAACATGTTGAGACATGAAACAGAAGAGATCTTTGGGAGGGCCCTATCATTGAAGGGTCCCAAAAGTATTTGTGCAAGGCTTGATTTGTGTCAATTTTGTGTAAATTAACACTATGCATGTTGTGCAAAACTAACAAATTAGTGATAATGCAGTGAGTGCGCAGGCGAGCTGGTGGATGTTAACCATTTTGTAGAAAGACAGTGGAGAAGGCTAAACGGTGCTGCTTATGAGGATGAATTCGTAGGGAAGCAGTTATCCGTAAAATTCGCAGACAAATGTAAAGGAGAACCAAAGCAAAAGGCCAAAAATAAAACTACCCTAGTGTAATTCCGTTTTATCACAAAATTTCTCACAACTTAAAGGCTTGTGCCAAAAGTTTGATGTGGATCTGGTTTTAGTTTGGACTACAAGTTGAGCAAGCTCACACCCTTCCACAAAAGTGTAAGGGAATGCACTAAAAAGCATTGAGAAAAGTCTATTCCGTGTGATAATGGGGTGGTATATGAAATCCCCCTGGAATGTGGCTTTAAGTATGTGGGGCAGACGTCAAGGTGCATAAATGACAGATTGACTGAACACAAAAGAAATGTCAAAAACAATGTGGCTGATATATTAACACTGAAATATTATCCATATTCTTATTCTCATACAGGACATCTTCATGAAGAAGTTGGATCATCGTCGTCGTCTTCTTCCAGAAGATCGATGGAGCAGAAACCAAGAAAAACAAATTTACCTTTAAAGTAATAGAATCTTTAGAAAAGGAATAATCCTATATACAAAAATAAATGCCCGTATTAAATTCCAAGCCCGTTCCTGAAACTATGGTTTCGATGCTCCCCAACTTTTCTTTCAAACTGGCTTTTACAAAAAACAAATTTAATTTTGGTCATTTGACTTTAGTCATTTATTTTGATTGGTTTGAACCTGTTATGCCATTTGGCGGTGCAGTTTGAGAGTTATAGGTTTATTTCTTTTCTTTTAGCTCTCAATTAAACATTCAGTTGCCACCATCCCTCAACCTGGGCAGTTCGATAGAATATTTTGTTGCAGTGGTATTGTGCAAAAGCATCTATGGTTTCAGAAGAGTGACAAGCAAGATCAGATGCCAATCGCTCCAGTTCCTTCTACATATACATATTTATAGTATATGTAATATATACATATTTATAGTAGAACTGGGATCCAATTCTACTATGGAATGCCTAAAAACGCTAAGGGCATAGAGATATCGAACATCAAGGTATCTGCAACTGCGTTTAAAGTGAGTGAAATGGCAGCAAAGAACCTTGCCAAGGCTGCTGCAGAAAAAGCAAGAGCTGGCTTTTATGACTTATGGTAAATTCACCTGGTAGATCTGGCGCGCTCAAAACCCGCTCCTTTGGGGCGCGCATCTTCACCTCGCGGATTCGGATCAAGTTGGCCATCTTCAGCTCACAGATTTGTGGCAGCGCGAGCTCCGTGGAGCGCATCAAAGAGCGGCGAAACCGCTCCGCGGAATTCGGGCGAGCTCTCCTCCGGAAATCGGCTGGTGCTCGGTTGCAGCGCGCTACGTCACTTCCTTTCTCGGCGCTGCGCCTGCGCGGCAGGCCCTCGAGTGCTCGAGTGATCGCTCGCGCTGTTGTGCGAAATGGCGTCGATGGCGGGACCGAACTTGCGTGCGTCGGTGCTCCTGCTGTGTGAAAGCGACGATTCAGAGAGCTCGAACAGTTCAAGTTCGAGCTCAAGCAGCAGTTCAAGTTCGAGCTCGGGCAGCAGCTCCGGCGAATCGCGTTCGCGGCTACTTTGCGAACGAAAGTTCACGGAGCTCTTCGGACCTCGTAACAAGAGACCCAAGATCGAGGATTACATCGAGCGAACGGTTCACGTCTACTGGGACGAGGAGGTAAGCGATACGTCTCGTACTTCGTCTTATATGTGTTCGGTTCAGCTTGCGTAAGCAAAGAAAACCTTTGCTTCCAGTTCCGTCGGAACTTTCGCATCTCGAGGCGAACAGCCTACAAGCTGATCGACGAGTTTGCGGCGTCTCCTATGTACCCCGCTGCCGATCACGGAGGATCGCCAGCGAAGAGCGCAGAGGAGCACCTGCTGTCATTTCTCTGGTGAGTACTGTGACTGTGGTTCTCCGTGTTCATTCCCATCGATTTTTGTTTTCATTCTATGTACACCACTCAGGTACGCGGCTAACAAAGCATGCATCAGAGACGTTGCCGGACGTTTCAACCTGGGTGAGAGCACGCTTCACGGCATGATGGATCGAGTTCTGGATTTCATCCTGAGCATCGGACCGCGCCTCATCAAGTTCCCCGAGGATCTGGAGCGCCTGTCAAGAGACTTTGAAGAGGTTTGTACTATGATTCAATTATTCTAGCTGTATCTCCTAAAAAAGGCTGTGCAGTGTGCACTACCTCACGAATTTCGTGAGGAGGTCGATAGCAAATATGATATATTTGTAGCCTTGAGCTACAAATATATCAATATATCAAATATGAGTTAGGCTAGGTGGCGCAAGCTGCTGCCCGTTAAAAAGGGTATAGTCATTACCATTCATTCATCCATGAGATGTCTTGAAAGGTCTAACAATATCTAACCACGCCGTGTAAATTGGAGAGCGACTTCATCGGTTGCAGCTGTCGAAGTGGCGCTGCAGGTGACATCTTCATACGTTGGCGAATATCGCAATGCACGACAAAGTTCTTTGCGTTCGGCCAAAAGTAGTTTGTGCAAGTCTCGTGAGAAAGAGCACAGTTAACCGTAGGCATAGTAATAGACGGATAAAACAACACTCCATAAATAGAGGACAAACAGGTAGTGCTGGTGATCATCGCACCTCAACAGTAGGGAGCTTACTGGAACTTTTTATATGATATACTAGCCCTGAAAACGGGCATGTGTCTCTGCGGTCGCCGCTCACTGAATGGTCGCTGCACCCTTTCCGTGACGTCACGACAAGAACATATTTCCTCCTTGCGAGAATTTGATCGCACAGATGAACACGTAGGTGTGGTACTAAAAACAGCAAAAATATTAGAATTTATCGGCAGCCAATACCCAACCATTTGCAAAGTAACTAGGAAAAACTTCTTTCCGTGGCATCACTCCAACAGGCCGCTAGAAGGCCGCCTGTGAGACTTATTGCTGCTAATAGGAGTCTTATACACGAACTCAACTCTGTGACGTCACGGCGCGGTGGTGGCGCGTCGGTCGCACTTCCGGTCTGGGGCTGTGGGCAGAAGTCCCCATGCCAGATGTGTATTCCTGCGTTGTTTTGAAAGGAACCAGACAAAAACCTGCCGTCTCGTCAAAACGCCGCGACTGGGGCCGTACCAAAAGAGTCGAGAAAGGTTTGAAGGTCAGTTTTCACGTGCTCGGTTCGTCCGAGAATCTGGATATGTGCCGTGAAAAGGGAAAAGCAGACGCCGTCGGACAACGATTGCTTGGGCGGAAAGCACTTTGGGTTGAATTCACGGATACTTGTGGTCATCAGATTTATTTGGTTTGTTCCAACATGAACGCCAGAAAACCGTCAAGTTGTGCGGACCACCTGCGGACTACGTTCAGTGCGTCTTCAAGTTCAAACGGCCGCCTGATCGTTCGAACTGTCGTCTGCTCTTTCAAACGTTTTGTCGTCTGCTCTCTTAGACGACGCCGGCCCGTAGAACAAATGTTGGCCCGGTACTTGCGATAAGAAGTAAGTGCAGGCCTCAAAAGACTTAAGTTTGAAGGTTGGTAAGCAGGCTCGACGTAAACAGTAGATACAAGGAGATGTTGATCATTGTTACCAGTGACCATCACCGACTTGTTATGCCTAATTCACTTGGTCCGATTCTGCTTGCGATTTTCAGTATCGACGTCGACCATCTCAGCTACGGTTCACGCATTTGCAGCCCGAGCGGCATCGCGACTGAAAATTGCGAGCGAAATCTCATCATGCGAATCAGGCTTTAGCGTACATACTGCGGCGTCCACGCGGAATGTATCGCCAGATGTCACGTTATTCACGCAAAGTTTTGCGGTGTAACGAGCCTCGGTAATTTCGCTGACGCCGCTCAAGTAGTCAGACATCGCCAGGAAGACGTAGAATCAACAATTCGAACGCGAAAAAGGGCAGGGGGACTCACACCGACGCCGACAACATTGCATTTCAATGGTTTGTTTATGGGCGACGGCGAGCTTCTTGCCCACACCCCTATCGCGCATGCACGGCGCCGGTGGCGTCCGCTAAAGGCGCTCCGGTTTGTTTGTAAACATGAGTTTGTGTATACCCAAGATATAAGCATAGTGAATTTGGGAAGGCGAGAGAGCAGATGGGAAAGGAAATCATTGAATCATTCACCATGAGAGCAATTCACAATAATGTATCCGCACCATCGCTGTTCCTGTCTAAAAATGGGACTCCAAAGCTTGCATGGCTGCAAATTAGCTTCCAGCTGATTAAATAGCTTTTTCTGGCTCAATTCTTTCTTTCTGATCTTGATTTTTGTAGTTGGCACTTTCCTCGTACTTTTCACACATTTTTTTCTAAATTTTTGTTGTTTAGTTTGACCACGAAGAATGCTTGAGAATTCTCATGCAGCTGCTAGTTGAAAGATGTGTTCGTCATCCTACGTGTCGAGTTTGTTTTAATTCTTTTGTTGTCAGTAACTTACTAGACACCGAGGATATAACAGTGGAACAATTTAAACCAAATTCAGCGCTAGCTGTCATTCCGTCTCGTCTGACAAAACATCTCAGAACACCGAGTGAAACTTTTGTCTACCTTTCTTGCTGCAGGTATCCGGTGTGCCTGGCACAATTGGCTGCATTGACGGTTCATACATCGCCATTGAGTGCCCAGCCAAAAAGATCCGGTCCACTTACGTCAACCGGCATGGCTACCCGTCGTTGACGCTGCAGGCCATCTGTGACCGCCACAAGCGGTTCCTGGATGTAACTACGGGACACCCAAGCAAGGTCCATGATGCCAGGGTGTACCGAACATCCAGCATTGCAGAGAAGCTTCCAGAAATCTGCCGCAGGAGCCAGTACCACATCCTCGGCGATGCGGCGTATCCTTTAAGAGAGTACATGCTAACTCCCTTCCGGGATTATGGTCGTCTGACGACAAAGCAGAGGAATTTCAACTTGAAATTCTCAGGCACTCGTGTGCTGATAGAGAACGCTTTTGCTGACCTGAAAAAGCGTTTCAGAGCAGCTAAAGCTCCTCGAATTCATTACTGTGGACCACTCGGCAAGGTTTATTATTGCTTGTTGCATCCTCCACAACCTCTGCATTGAGGCTGGAGAGCATAGCGTTGTGGAGAACCCCGAAGACGGGGACAATAGATGCCCAGACACTGACTCCTGGAGGAGTTTGGGCCCATGACAGCCACAGATTCTATCCTCCGCAGACGTGGAGAGGAGAAGAGGGACAGGGTTATTGCCCAAATGGGGCTGAGATGAGTCACCATCCGGAGACGCAAACTCGCAAGCTTATTTTCACAACCTCATTGGAGGCCTGTAGAATTTAGGTCTTGGGGACAAAGGGCGCCTGCCCAAATTCTTGTTGGCCCTCGGCCTTTCCGATGTGGACTATCTGGCCTTCACGCTCAAATGAGTTTGAGACCACTGCTTTAGGTAATAGGTGGAGGGTTGTCTTTATTTTTGCTTGGTCTGGCGAATCGGGGAGGAAAGCGAAGCACTTGTCGGTGCTGGGATCGTGGCTTGCCATGTTTGTCTCGCCAATGCCTTCGTCTTGTGACCTGAGTTGAGGTTCCCCCCCCCCCCCTCAACTCCAGAGATTTTGGATCCGGCTCTCCCCTACGTCACAAGGCGGATGACGAACACCGTACCCTCTCCCAAGAAAGCAGGCACTCATCAAGTCAGTGCAGCAGTGTGGGACTGCTACCCTCCTGATGAGCTCAGTGGCGGCGGAGGTGTTGTTGCGATAGGCCTTGGCCAAGGCCATGTCCCTTCCTTCGCCCCCTTCTTGTCCACCCGGCGGGGTTTGGCCATCCTTTTGAGGGTCGGCGACCGGCTGTCTGAGCCGTTGTTGACGTCGCCACACCTGGGCGCGGAGCTGAGCTGAACTCTTCTTTCTGGCTATAATTGCGCTGGCCCGAGGCGGGGGTCAGTCGACCCAGGAATCAGGTGCATTGCCGGGAGAAGATTCCCGGTGACGATGCTGGCGGCGGGACTTCCGGGCGAGTACAATTGGTTCGGGCTGTCGTCTGGTGCCACTTGCGGATTATCCCGCAAAACCTTTCCTGAGCCACGAAGCCGCCTAATGAGGGGATCATCACCATCACGGTCAACGTCTCAAGGGCTGACAGCAGACCCTTTGTCACCGACTCCTGGCGCAGCTTATCGAGGGCGAGAGTGCCTCGGCGCCGGATTGGGAAGCCCGTCCGACACTGCAGAGTGTGCGTGTGTGTGTGTGCGTGCTCGAGGGGATGAGTGGGGGCGGGGCCTGGACATGACGTTGGTTGGCAGTTCGGCCACCATTGGCTGCCAACCACTGGGGCACCAACGGACCCTATATAAAAGGAGTAAACAGGGGCCGCAAAGTGTGCTCTCGGACGATGTAGATACTTCAGTATATATGTAATTAAACAGAGTTTGTCACGAGAGACCCCCCCATCTCGTGATGTTCCTGCCTGGAGTCGGCCTGCCTTTCCTGTCCTGGCCTGGCCCTGCCTGAGGCTGCCTGGGGAACCCCTCGGTCACAACAGTGCGCGCCCCTGCTTCGCTTCTTTTGTCACGTTGCAGACACGTTTTGGGCTTTTGGTTTATAGTCGATTAGGCGTTTATTTCAATCATGAGTCACATGCTAATAAGGTGGCTCAACATGGGCAGCACCCCCTGTTTGACGTTGTTAGTGTCAGAGACATTGTCGACACGAAAATCGGGGCACTCATCATTCAAAACAGCAAGGACCCAAGTGTGTTCACAACCGACGTACAAGTACATTGGAAGGGCGACAAGCACCCTGCAAGAATTGAGGCTATCAGTCAGCTTGCTTTGATGCTCTCGGTATGGGAAGAACCCGGCATTATTTTCACGTGTGATTTGCCAGCCTTCGATTTCTCAACTGTCCTTTCTGAACAGGGAGCGCCGCACAGATGGAGAAGCGATGCCAACAAATAACAAAGAACAAGGAGCTGAAAGACGTATCTTCCAATGGGGTGTCGGGACACAGCGACAAGGTATGTGTGTCCGTCATAATAGGTGTCAGATATTCATGTGACGGCAACGAACTTCAGCCGAGGAATGCTTTTTCAAGACAATTTGAAGGGTGTGTGTTGTTTTTAATCCAAACGGGCGTACCTAATAACTATTTCTACGCTGAAAAAGAAGGGAAGTTTAACGAAGCTGCAAATTATTTCTGCACAAGACATTTTGAGTTTTTATTTAGTATAGACGCTTTTAGCACGCGCCAGATTAAAGGCACTCACGGCCCTCATGCACTCACGGCCCTCACCCTCTAACCGCCGTCACGTTCCTCACAATCCTCACAGCCCTCACTCACCTTCACACTCAAGAATTTTAATGGTTAAGAAACTCCCTCACCCTCACCTTACCTGGAAAGATGAGGGTGAGTGAGGGCCTTCATGAGTGAGGTTTGCCGAGGTATGCCTGAAAGGTGCCTGTCGCATAGAATCGAAGAGCGACCAGGAGCTGGTTGATGGGCGACAAGGGGCAGTTGTGAAGGCAGTCAAAGGCGATGTTGTGTTCGATTCTGCTCAACAGCCAGACAGTAGCATCCTTGGAGAGTCGGAATCGCGTGATAAAATCTATGTCATTGTACCGGTAGAAGGGGTGGGCAGCTGTGGTTTGCTGGTGGACAGCTGTGTGCTGTGCACCAGCAAACGTCCTGTGAATGCGGTGTAGTGAAGTTTCACTGGCTCCCCAAGGATCCAAAACAAAAAAGAGAGTGGCTTTCCACGCTGTACCGCAAGGATTTCATGCCTACAGAACACAGTCGGGTAAGTTCAACGTATCTTTAACATCATCGTGATCTGTCGCATAACACCCGTGCCCGATTCCAGGTCTGTTCAGCGCATTTCGTGACTGGTAAGAAGACGGATGGGAACATTCTCCCTCAGCGGAAGGCAAATGCATTCCTAATGACATGAAAATTCCCTTTCCGATTCACTCAGTACGCCCTAAATGTTATAACAAGGCGTCTGTCACCTTTCACTATCTAACATATCAGCTATAAATACTGTAAAAACCTTAACATTCGTAAATTGATAATTTGTGAAATTTACAGGCACACAAAATACTTTGCATAAGACAAATTTCAGCTTGTAGAAATCGCTAAATTTAGTGTATAATTCACGAAAATATAGGGTTTTACAGTGATGCAGAGACCTGCATAAACGTTTCACGCTTCTGAATTACCTCTATTTATATTCATAACATTGTATTGTACATAAAAACAATCTGCTTGGGAGGTTCAGGACACTTATTTCGTGTACTTTTTACAGATGAAGACTGGGTAGAAACGATACCTTCTACATTATTTTAAAATAAAGTACTGTATAGGACACCCACGCATTGTCTATCTTTCTAGTTTCTGTTTTTTTTGTTTGAAAATGGCAATCTGTGCACTTTGTCGTGCTTCTTAGTGATACACAGTCGAACACGGATATATCGAACTCGAAGGGGATCGCGAATTAGTTCGATATATGAAAAATTCGATATAAAAAAATAAAGGCCCCGAGACCTTACCTGTGGCGGACGATCACCTACAATCGGCGCATTCAAGAATGACAACTAATTCCGCACACACGATGCAACGGAATGCTTTATTTCCGTGAAAAAAAATCGCTTATCTTGGCCTGCTTCTTCGTCTTCGAAATGAAGTTGAAGACGGTGGCCTCGATCTTATCGAGGCTGTCCAGGTGCGACAGCCCGGTTCCCTCCATGTCGCCACAACAACGGCGAATCAAGCCGAACGCTGCCGCCACTTCGGCGGCGGAGTACGCACGTGTAGCCGCCGCCTCGTTCGGACGATCTTCGTCGCCACTTGAGCTGTCGGCCTGGGCATCCTGGGTCCCTGCGACCGCAGCTACAATGTCCTCGTCAGCGAGGCTCGCAACAGCCTGAACATTGCAGTCCACTTCCACGAAATCGTCCGCAGACACTTCGGGTGGAACGGCAGCCGGGAAGAGTGCCGACAACTCGCGAAACGCGTCGTCTATGCGCTCTTCGTCGCCGTCTTCACCGGTTTCCGCAAGTTCCGCCGTCACGAAGCCTGCCTTCCGGAAGCAGTTGGCCACTGTGTCCGTCTTCACGTCTCGCCAGGCGCCCGTCAGCATTTGAATGGCACCAAGCAGGTCAACCTTCAGCTCGGTGCCCATGCGGAGGTTGACCAGCAGCTTATCAAGGAGTCGCCTCCTGTAGCCCACCTTGAAAGACTTGATGATGCCCTGGTCGAGCGGTTGCAGCTTCGCTGTCGTGTTGGCCGGCAGAAACTTCAGCTCTATGTTTTTGAGCTCGCAAGTGGTGTGGTGGGCCGAGCAGTTGTCCACAAGAAGGCAAGCGCGACGCCCCGACTTGCCCAGCTCGACGCCCCACGCTTGCAGCCATTCTGTGAACAGCTGACGCGTCATCCACGCCTTCTTGTTCGAGGCGTAGCGAACGGGAAGCTGCTTACAGTTCTTGAAACAGCGCGGTGCCCTTGCTTTCCCGATCACAAAGGGCTGGAGCTTCCGAGACCCATCCATGTTTGCTGCCAGCAGAACGCTCACGCGGACTTTACTCATTTTGCCGCCGTGACACGTGCTGCCCCGGACGTCGAGAGTCTTGCTCGGCAGCATTTGCCAAAATAAACCGGTCTCGTCGGCGTTGAAAATTTCAGCGGGTGAAAACTTCGCCGAGATTTCCGGCCACTCCTTCGTCAACCACTGTATAGTTTCTAGGAACTGTAGTGTTGTTGCATGTAGGGATTTTTCTTTTTTTTTTTTGAGCGGGGGAGGTTTGCATTTTGTTTGTTTGCCACTGGATCTTGCCGCCCTTAGCAGGCCGCTTGCACCTCCTCAGGCAACCTGCTTGCCTTTTGTGCCTGCGGACCGTTCGTCTATCTGTACTGGATATAACAAAAAAGAGATACGATTAATTGAAAAAAAAGGATCCCCGACAGTCATCGGCGAGGACATTGACATAAGCAGTGTTTAGAAGTAATTTACTAAAGACGGCTAAGTTGCTGTACTGGCAACGGTAAAAATAAAGAAGAAAAGTGTGAAGTGGAGGGGTAACGAATGTGGAGACCTGTTGGAAGAGGACACGTCTGCGGTTTGAGACCCGTGCTTACATTGGTTTCATCAAGTCTGTTCTTAAATGACCATCCGAAACAGAAATAGTTCCTAGTTTTGTCAAAGGTGTGTTACAGCAGCACAAATGTGAAAGGTTTGCTCGTGAGTGCAATGCAACAAAAACTTTCTTATTGTTGGTAATCTTCGCCATAAGTCAGTTTTTAATGCTTGCGCAGTGACCAACATTCCCGTGGAAAATTATTATTTTATATGTAGCAGACCTGCAATAGGGTAGTCTAGTCTGGCATACATGGCTTGCATGCGATACCGAAGCAGGGTGGATTCCACGTCAGTTAGTGCAATGATGGTCCGGGTCATATTTTTGATATTTTCGTTAAAAATCTATACGAAAGCCATGTTCTTGGGAGGTACATTCAGCTATATATGAACACCGTTACAATTTTTTTCAGCTGAGGCGTGGGAATTGAGAAGTTTTCACAATGGTACTTTGTACAGTTGTCATTTTCTCCTAGAAGTTTTCACGTCGCCATAACTTTTTTAATACATTTTACAGAAGATATACAACATACAAGCAAAAAATTAGAATATCAATAAAATATTTTTATGCAAACAAAGTTATCAAACATGGCATAAAAACACGTTTTAAAGACACATTCACAATTTTTTTGCAAATAAACCATCTTTCATAATACTTCACAAAACACATCAAAATGCGCATCTTTAAATATTCTTTACGAATATATAAAGATAATGTGCCCACTCCTAATTGTCTTCTTGTCTGTACTTTAAAAAGTACACCCAGGTTTTAATTTTTTTTAGCATTTGAGATTTAATATTTTGCTTTTGTTAGTTCCTTTTTTTGACCCCAGGTGTCAGGTCTATACGTCTAAATAAGTAATCGGCGCCTGCATTCCTGTATTACCACTCTGTCCACCCTAGGAAGTTAGGAAACACGTGGACGGTGAAGGCAGTTCGGTAGCAAACCGTTCACAATTTTCCCTCACCGTGTTGCATTAATTTTGTCCTGATTTTTGCTAAAATTGTTTTACTATAGAGCAAATACAATGCCGCATATTTTGGTTTTCATGTTCCGTGTTGTATTTCCACATAACGACTGATAAAGTTAAGTGTACTTCGTATAGCACAATGGCCTTTCATCCATATCTTCTTGCAGTCTGCAGCAATTATGAATCCCGACGTTTTCTTTGAAAAAAAACGTTTCGCCGGTTGAGTGAGGCTTTAGAGGCAGCTCTAGACGTTTTCCAAGATGCCAACGAAGACGTCGATGTCCTCATTATACCTCCTGACCCATCACCTGACACAGACGTAGAGGAGGGAGATGATGATGCCACCAGCAGCGTTCAAGTGAATGATGTCTCAGGTAAGAGACTCAAGTTCTATGAATATTGAGCAAGTCCTGTTGACATTCGACACAAAAGACTGAACGTATGCATGTTTGTTTTAGGTACACTAGAAGTGCACCGCCAAGCGAATCAGAAGGACGCTGACAACCAACCGCGGCGTGCCAAGCGGGCAAAGGTCACAAACCCAAGCTGGATGAGCAGCAGCCCGGAGTACACTTGGTCATCTTCAACAAATCGGGCTGAACAGCGAGAAGAGAAGCTGAAGTCTGACTTCTTAGGCAAGTCTCCAAACGAAATCATCAGCACAATTCTGGATGAAGACATCTTGACTCATGATGATATTGTAATACAAACTGGCACGTACGCCAAGCAAAAAAATGAGCATAACTTTGCTCTTCGCCTGGATGATTCGAGAGAATTTATCGGCATTCTCGTGTTGAGTGGATACCACAAGCTTCCCAGTCAACGGCTGTACTGGTCTCTTGATGAAGACGTTGGCATCGCGTGCGTCTCCAAATGCATGAGCAGGCAGCGATTCCTTGACATAAAGTGGTTCTTGCATTTAGCCGACAATGACCTGCCTCCGGGAACAACAGATAAAATGTATAAAGTGCGTCCATTGATGAACTTGCTAAACAAAAAATTCAGGCAACATGGCATTTTTCACAAGACACTCTCTGTTGATGAGTCCATAGTGAAGTACTTTGGTCACCATCCTTCCAAGCAGCTCATTAGAGGGAAGCCGATTCGTTTTGGATAGAAGAACTGGATGCTGTGCAGTGCGGAAGGTTACTGCTACGCATTTGAAACTTACTGTGGAAAGTCCTCCACCACAGACACCAGGCCGCTAGGAACACGTGTTGTACATCCACTACTTAAGGCCATCGCAACTCCCACAGACCATGTCGTGTTTTTCGACAATTTTTTTACTAGTCACAACCTCCTAGTTACGCTGCAGCAACTGGGATTTTGTGCTACAGGAACAATCCGGGAAAATCACCAGAAGAAGTATCCCCTCGCCTCCAAAAAGGAAATGGAACGTAAGCAGAGAGGCCAATTCTATTCGTGTTTCGACCCAGATACTGAAATACTTTTCGTAAAATGGAAAGATGAAAGATAACAGTGTACCGGCGCTATTATAACGAGGTATTATAGCTATTCTTTTTTCACTCATTTTGTCTTGCTATTTATGGCGCATATGGAATGTATTGCACTTGGAAAAATTGTCCAGTCCTGGCTATCACCTGTGCGCAAATGCAAGCACACTCGTTCAGTGTCATAAGGCGTCTGTATATGGGGAAACCATTTTGTGACAAAGTAGTGCTCATGCTCTTGGTGTGAAGCCTATTTGTTAGTGCCTCTATGCTCGTACCTTGCCTTGTATGAGCATAGAAGATTGCTTTGAAATTAATGTGTACTAATATCTTCAAGTCAATTGCTCATATTGTCCTAATAAGTTCTTTCAGTGCTTAATGGGTTCTCAAAATTGAAAAGCCAAGTTTAAGCCGACGTCTGGCATCTCTGATGGTGCTTTATTTCAGAAGAAGTACATGCAAACAGTGGGGGTGATACCCCGGGGAGAACACTGGCCGGATTCTCCGCAAGATGCTGTGCCACGAGGTGGAGGCGGCTTTTACGTGGTATGGCACCAAGAACAAGAGGGCATTCTCCACACTACAGTTCTGTCAGGTGATGTGCGGTATGTATCAGAGCGACAAATTTTTGATGACACTCCACAACATGTTTATGTCAAACCGGCCTTATGGCAGAAATATTTGTAAAACATTATATTACCTGTGACAGGAAACCTCCATAGGCTGCCTACATGCACTAAGACAGTTTTTATGGTTCTACACATAAAATTTTTTTAAAGTTCTCACAATCTGAAAGTTTTTTTTCAAAATAGGAAAATGCCAGTGATCTCATTGGCATAAGTTCTGCGCACTTTCTTTTTATATTTGTGATTAAACATTTGTACTCGTACATCCTAGACATCAGTTTTCAGTGAGAAACAAGGTAGAGAAGGTAAGAAAGCGAGAGACAAATAGGATCAGAGAATATATTGGGGAGGAGGAGCGACCGTGACGCCCCAAGCGGTTAACTTTAGAACTACACGGATGGGGACAACAAATACAATGACTCAGCGCTCGGCCGACATAACCGAACGCGGCATCAGCGTTCGGCTGGAGTTTGTGTTCTCCGGTGATGGGGAGGAGGGGCTCTTTTGTTTCCACTCCGGCCTGCGTGAACAATGCAGCATGCAGGGTCCCAGCTCAGCACAAAAGCCGAAGTGGGTCAAGCTCGCATTCTCTGAGGATGGATCCGGCACTTAACGTCGCTTCGTCGATTGTTAGTATTTTTCACATTAAACTGTGCCCCGCGCTCTATTGTAGAAAATGACATGGACATGCCCATAAGGCCTCTGGGCATGTGCACAGGCCTTGTGTTGAGTAAATACAGGGTATGGGGACAACAAACGGGTGAGAGCTCCCCCTATAGTTCGATCTCCTGCCCAATAGCTTCAACAAATCCTAATGACGTAGCTCAAATTTTATATTTTGTGGCATGGCTTCCTAATGTGCTGAGTAATTAAAAGAATTGTATAAAAATCAGCTATCGGTTTGCCCCGCATATCACAAGCATCCATCGGACTTTGTGAACACATATGCATACAGATCTGGGAAAGTGCTTTTTCTTGGCAACCTTTCCAATCCTTGTCTACTTTGCAGCTTGCCTTACTGAAACCAAGCAAAGCGAAGACAGTTACCCTAAAGGACGTTGAAAATACTGCACGGTCGTGGTTGCGCCACACCAAGGAGAGGATTGATAAAGGGTGCATTGTGTAAGCCTATTTGTTAGTGCTTAATTCAGTGTGGCTTAAAACTTACGAAATTATTTCTGTCTGGCTGGAAATGTTACAATGATTTTGTACTTCCTTATCACTTCTGCTTTTCTTTCATGTTCTTTTCACCATCAAACAGCCGCAGGCCACTGCTCTGCCAATGTCAGAAACATTGTTCTGTATGCGATTCGAATAATTCAACAAACACTTCCACCCCACAAAAATAGTATTCCATTTTTTAAGCGACAGGCCAAAACATAATATCTCGGTGCTACCTAAATATTTTTTTTGCTGCTACTGTACAACATGTACACATTGGCTGGAAAAAATGGAAATGCCCAACCGGAGTTAAAGTGACTCCCAGCAACTCCAGGGGGAGGGGGGTTCCTTTCCGCAACCGTCGGGAGTGATTCTGCGTAGTCCTCAAATTTTCTATGGAGGAACTCATTTGTTCTCCATTAGTTGTCACCCCCAAAAATCACCTTTCAAAGATTCCGCTGCTCTTCATTAAAAATATGTGCCTTAGACGGCAGACAACTTAATAAATATTTAGTATACAGTTAAACCTCTATGTAACGAAGTCGGTGAAATTCGGAATTTACTTCGTTACATTGAAATTTCGCTACATAGAAATTCGGGGCAAACGTTAAAGAAGGTTTCCACAAATGTTTCTCGGGTGCACAAAACTCACCGGGGACACCTTTATTTCGGTTCAAAGTAGTTTGTCGTGTTTTTCTGGGCCACTCTTGACATTATTATTTGCATCTCAGTACGTTAGCATAGCCATGATGGCCTGCATCGTGTCTTCGTCATGCTGTGTGCTCGTGGACCGCCTCAAGACATCGATCTCGTCCACCACTTCACGGTTACTGGGCGCATCGCAGGTGCCTTGCTCATCAGGCGCGCTGTCGTCCCCGTCTTGCGAGTTGCCAGGAACATCGCTAGCTATCGCCTTGTCGGTCACCTCCTCCGTCGCAATGACAGCAGAGTCGACGTATAGAAATTGCCGTCGAGGTCGACGTTGTCTGGGACGGCTCCATCGCCTTAAAGGCCCCATCACCCAGGACAACGAGAAACGCATGCTTTAGTTAGGCCTTGAAACGAACTACGCAGCGCGAACGAAGCCGACGGTCGAAACGGCAGCAGGTCTAGTGTCCTCTAGTGGCCGTTCTGTACACCACACTCGCCAGACTCGGCCTGCTTCACCCTTTGCGCTTTATCGGTGGCCCGTTTCAGCACGTGTGCTTCCCAAAATCTCCTTTGGGACCCAGACGTTTGTGCCGAATTGTCCATGAAACTTCGTTATATCGAAATTTCAGCAAACGGGACATCGTTACATAGAGGTAAAAATACATGGCGTGCATACACTTGCGGTTAGAAAAAGTTATGCACTTCGTTACATCGAGGGTTTCGTTACATAGAAGTTCGTTACATAGAGGTTTGACTGTACTGTGCAAGAAAAGTGAGGGCATACCTGACGGCCCAATTCTTGTTTGGTGGTTTTGTGCAGAAATCAGTCAAATTTCAAGACCCGCAAATATTTTTTTTTCTTGTAGTTAAACCCTTGTAATTCTGTTTCTGTAAAATGCTCTGTTGGTAACCCTTTAGGGCAAGCTGAATTAAGGTAATTCTGCTAATTTGTTTCCTTGTCTTTTAGGGAAACCACAGATCCACAAGATGTTTGAAAACAAGAAAGCGGTTTGAAAACAAGCGAGATGTTTGTTTGTACAAGTGCAATACTGCATCATGTAAAAGCAAAATAGACCCGATTAAACCGTACAGCCATTTCACAAAGTGCCGCGTGCTGAGATTCTTGCCCAGTTTAACTAATGGGCTGTCACGCAAGCGGGAGGCACTTTGTGGTCTGGCTTGATGCAGGTGTCATTTCTCCTTATATAACGCTATTTATTTGTATGTTTACTATTCGTTATGTAAGGCCTAAAGAACTATTGCCACCATGTAGCGCTAAGTTTCAGCGATTGTAAATTTTCTTGCTTCCTGTCGGAACTGCAGTTGCAGTCCTAAATAAGCAAGAGACAGCCCCAGTTGCAAAACATGTCCGATCCAGTCATGGACAACTGGGCTTGTAATGAAAACTAGCGATCATCGCGGCCAGTTCCCAAGAGACCGGAAGGGGCACAAGGTGTGGGTCGGTGCCGCTTCGCCGGATAGACTTCGGAAGACCGTCGACTCGAGCTCCAACGCGAAGCTCTGCTCCCAGCACTTTACGTCAGACGCCTACATACGGGATCTGCGGATGCTGACTGTTGCGGGTTTCTCCACGAAACATGCGTCTTTGAAGAACGATGCGGTGCCGTCGCTGTTCGCGCACCGTCCGCCGGCTGCTCCAGCACGATCGGCCGGACGCAGCAGGTCGTGTTTGACCTAACTAGCGTGCACATAGAGGCACCTTAGCTTTAACAACTTAGACCGCTTGCAGATACATCTGTCCATCTATCTCCCATGATTTCTTTTTCTCTCGGTCCGCGAGCAAGAAACAAATACAGTCACGCTGCGCCGGCACTGACCGCGTCATATTTACGGCAGTCGGATTCACTTTTCAGCCGACAAATTTATAAATACACACTGAAACTTACTACATTTCGTGCATATTAACAAAGTGAAGCGTAAAAAAAGAAAATGTGCAACTTACCTTCTGTTTTGAAACTCCACGTGCGACTGAGCCGACATTGTCAGGTGCGTCGGCTCAGAAGCGCGGGACGAGAACTAGGTCATGCCGACGCACTCGCCACTAATATCAGTGTTGCCAAGCTGCTTCAGCCGATAGTTTCGGTTTCGCCGTGCCACCGGAATCGATACTTAGATTCGCGGTACCTACAAAACTATACACACTACCGTAAAAAACAAATTATATCTCGTGATTCAAAGTCGCCGACTTCGACTAAACAGATCATAACCCAAAAGTTGTAAAAATGGAGTGGAGTTGCCCTTTAAAGGGATGGTGAACCGAAATTTGGATTTCAGAAAAACAATGCAGGAGATGTAGGCGGGACGCTACGATCCCTACAACACTACTCGTAAGGCGATATCTCGAATGGACGGCCGTATTTTGAGAAAAAGAGGTCGAGATTGAACAAGGCCGACGAGGCGCGTGACGTCAAGATACCTAGCTTTCTCCTCTCTTCGCTTCGCTCCTCAAGGCGGCGAGGCGGAGAAGACGCGAGGCCGTTCCCTCTCCTTCTCGGGAAAACATGACGTCAACAAACCTGTCAAATGCGCCTCTTTTTCTTGAAAAATACAGTCATCCGTTTGAGATATCGCTGTATGAGTGATGTTTTGGTGTTTGTAGCATACCGTTGCACGCTTTTGCCGCGTGTTTTGTGGAATCCAGATTTAGGTTCAGCATCCCTTTAAGTCAACGGTCCATGTCAGAAAGAGAATGTGCGGTATGGAAACGTGGTTATATACGCATTTGAGCATTTGACTGCAGCGCCCTCTCGTCTATAAACGTTGAGCCAATGCATACAAAGTTTAACGCAATTATATACGCATTTGACCGCAGCGCCCCTCCTGTATAGACGTTGAGCAGCTACATGCAACGTTTCCTCCATGACCTCCCAGCTCTTGAGTTACTACCACATCTCAGAGCCCCCAAGTAGTCCCGCAGTCATGGCCGAGTGGTTAAGGCGATGGACTAGAAATCCATTGGGGTCTCCCCGCACAGGTTCGAATCCTATCGACTGCGCCAACATTTTTTTCTTTTTTTTAAAGATGGGATGGCAATCAATGTGAGCACGGATGTTGGACGGACAAGGCTAGACCCTAAGGAGCTTCGCACCTAATATCCGAAATTGCCTTCGTTGTCCCTTTAAACCAGGGGTCCCCAAACCCCGGCCCACGGAAATCTTACGACCGGCCCAGTGACTGACCGTGGTCCTTCCAATGAAGCCCGTCCCGTGGCCCGCTTCCAGCAAGTCCTCTGTTACCGGCGCCCAAATTAAAGAAAACGGCGCCGCGCACCAATTGCGCAAACTAAGACCACGAAGAACGAGAAGAGACTGCCTGATTGTAGCGCAGGTCCTCTCGCCCTAATATTCATTGGACATCGAAATCACCAGCAACACTATTCTTAGTCCCCTGATTCATATCGGTGTAACTAATCATATGCTGCAATTCCTTTCTGTTGCAGCATATATTTTATGCCAGCATAATATATGACTATTGCATATTGTCAGCATCAGTTCTACCACTCTGATTAGTGTTGGGCCCTTTGTGCAACATGTCAAAGTTCCTAGGCGCTTCGATTGATGAGTATTAGTTGTCCCAATATTTGTGTAATGATATTCTTAGCTAAATTACAATTTAATATAAAGTATATGTATTCATGATTGTCTTAGATTCTTTTTTCATGTCTCACTCTAATCAATTTTGTATTTAAATGATTAGATATGATATTTATTTGCTGTTCCTTATTTGTATTTACTTATTTATTTCCTGGCCCTCGAGAACGCGACAGATTCCCGATCCTGCCCCTTAGCCAAAAAGTTTGGAGACCCCTGCTTTAAACGAAACAAAACTTATCTTGTCGGTACTGTTATTAAAGATCAATAAGCAATTATCTGTGCGCGGTATTTCGTTAAAATCTAGATGTAAAACTATAAGGACACGTGTTTAGTGGTCATAAAATGCAACATGGCGGCGTACAGCCAAATGGGGGTCACATTCAGTTGCCAGTTTATCGCTCTTAAGCCCCGTACCTCGCTGATTCTTGCAGAGATCGGTGTTCTTACGTCCGCGCGTTCTCGTCGACCCTCTTCCTTCATTTCTTCCAGTATATTTTGGCGGAGTCCGAGTGTTCGGCGATTCGTAATTTATGTTTGCAATAAAAAATAACCACCTTTTTTTTTTTTTTTTAAGGGGATGGGGGGGGGAGCGCTTTAGCTTTGAAAGGGGTTGGAGCACTGTAGAAGCTACACTAGCCTTGACAACGTAGCTGAAAATAGTTGAGTTCGAAAGAATAACTCGAAGAATCGCAAACAAAACTGCGCCCGCTTCGCATGCGGTGGTAAGGAAGGCAAACAGTCACCTGGGGACGGCGAAACAGACGCGGGGGAAGGCTGCGACGCCGGGAAAGTTCCGTCCAGTCCATGTGGCCCTCCAACACGGCAACTTGCGGAATGTCAGCTTCAAGGACACATCATTTGGCCGCGACAGCACATATTGCGAGCGAAGATTGTTGCGGTCGACTTACGAGCACACCAAATAACCGCAATGTTGAACCTCGCGCCAGATCAACACCACGAACAGGTACGAACTTGCGAAAGAACGTGCAAAATTCTACGAGGCGGCCAACAGCCAAGGAGACAGCGTTGCCTGGCCGTTGCCTCACTTCTACACAAAAGTTTCTAATTTCGAGGAAAATACATGTAGTTGCTTTCAAACTTTAGAAATTAACAACATAAGAGCAAACATACCAGCTTTTATTTGCTCACAAGAAGGGTGAGCCAATTTGTCCCCCTGAATTGACAACCACTGATCAGTGATTACAACGATCACTTTTGAACGGCGGCGGCAGTGGCGGCGGCGCTGGCGCCGGCGCCGCTACTACCGCGTCGCTGCCGTCGCTGGCTTTTGTGGAGCAGCGTCACTGGCTTCTCCCTCGTACGTCCATCCATAGAGCAGATTCGTTCGTCTACCCAACAGCCGCTGTGCTCTTCGCTACCGAAACCGAAACACTCTAGAAACTTCTGACCAATCATCAGTAAGGACGAGGGCAAACTATGGAGCAAACGACCGTTTTGTCCTCGTTTTTGTTTACGCTCGGCACTCCTTGCTTTGAAACTGTTCCGCACGGGTTGAAATCGAAAGTGCAGATTTTCAACAGTACGGAGTACGGAGCTGCGCGCAGATAATTATTAGAGACGTCTCTAGTTCGACAGAAATTTTACCGAGTGTGTTGCGTGCCTCATGACGGCGTATTACGGAGTCTACTGCGCAGCAAACTAATGTAACAATTCTTCAAAAAAAAAAAGAAGAAAAAAACTTGGTGCTTTTTTTTTTTTTTTTTTTGCATTGAAATATATTATCTTTATCAATCTTTCCATTAGAGCATCGATATGGATTGCGTATGCAAATCGCCAGGACTTTGGAAGCCTGCCGATGAGCAAGCTGCGCCAGTGTCGTCTGTGCAGCGAGCACGCCGGCGCTACCGCTGTTGCAAGCTAATCGGAATATTTTATTTGTTTACTAGTACAATATTTTTGCTCACCTGTTCCCTTAAAATGCACTGATGCAGACAGAAATCAATAGATGTACACGTTTAGTTTTCAAATCTTTTAATAAGTAACATGTTAGATGATATAGATTTATAGTACTGAGCACTAAAATAAGAAAAAGCATTACATTTAACATACATGATCCCCTGTTCTCATATAAAAGGTAATTCTCAACACAGAGTATCAGCACCTGCAACAGGGTGGTCTTGAAGAACATTTTACAACATGCAAGTCTTACAAAGCAAATTTAAAGTGGAGAGGATGGAGATCGTTATGTGGTGCACTCAGTACAGGATTCATTACAACACTTTGTTTACTTGACATTTTGAAGGCAAAGATATGGGCAGTAATTAAAATATAGAGTATTGTTTAGATATGGGTAAGATTTAAGGATGAACACCCAAGACTAAGGAAATGGAAATAAAAAAGGCAGAGAACGTAGAGATCTCAAACAACACTGGGATTTATTTGACATAGCAGCTTGATATATACAAAAAACAGCACTCATAAATGCCTGTAAAGGAAAACCCAGAAATAAAACACACATAAAATCCAAAAGAATCAATCGGACACAACCAAACACAGATTCCACAAAGAAAGTGATAACACACCTAAACAAACCGACTTGCCAAAATAAATAGTAAAAAAAAAAAAAATCTGAGGACTGCACAACAAAACTATTCAAGAAACAGCACATTTAGATGCCTGGATAGGAATCCACAGATATGTACAGGGTGTTTCACGAAAGGCGGACAAATTCGATATTGCAAAAACTATGCGTCGCAACAAAAAAAGGCTTGTCTCGTTTTGGTGCTGGGCCAGGGGCCTATTTACGAAAATTATTAAAGTCCGGGATAATTAGGTTGTCAATTATTTTTGCGTAATTAACTATTTTAATATTAGGTCTAAGGGCATGGTTTCAATTAGAAAATTGCTCAGCACCATCAAAAAACACTAAATCAACAAATTGCAGAATGATAGACGGCACGCGAAGCATTTTACGGCTTTCTGAAAAACCGTACAAATTCAACGGGTTTTTAAGTTTTGGTTTGCTATCGGAGCTGCATCTCGGCCCCGGCAGCACCGCGCCCCGTGGAGAGATAGCGCATCCAACCTCTGCTGCGCTGTCATCGCGCGACGCAGCAGAGGCTGGTTGCACTATCTCTCCACAGGGTGCGCTGCCGCCAGGGCCGAGATGCTGCTCCGATAACAAAACTGAAACTTAAAACCTGTCGAAATTGTGCGGTTTTTCAGAAAGCCGTAACATGCTTCGCTGTGCCTTCTATCGTTCTGCAATTTGATTGATTTAGTGTTTTTTGATGATGCTGAGCAATTTTCTGATTGAAAACCATGCCCTATAAATCTCAATATTAAAGAGTTGAGTGCCATAAAAAATAATTGATGACCATCTAGTTTCCCAGAACTATAGCTTTCTCTTCAGCAGGCCCCTGGCCCCGGAGCAAAAACGACACTAAGCATTTTTTTGTTGCGACTCACTAATTTCGCAAATATCAGAATTTGTCCAACTTTGTGAAACACCCTGTATAATCACTTAAAATTTATAAAAATAATAATAAAACTTTTTACAAGAGAAGTGGCAACATACATTAATCAAAACCAACTTACTGAAACGTGCAGTAGTGCAAAAATAAATCTGTGACTGCATATACAAAAAACAGGACTCGTAGGAGCCTGGATAGAAAAACAAAGACGTGGAACACACACGCAAAATCCAAAGGATCAATCTCACACAACCAAACAGATACATCCCACAAGAAAAATGACGCTCTCTAAATAAACCAACTTTCAGGAACACTTAGTACAAAAAATAAATTTGGAACTCCAGAGAACTGAAAATTTGTTGCCATTGTTCAATGGAAGCAGAACTCCACGACACAGCCATCACACATAAAAAAAAAACACACTGAGCCTGGAGCCCTAATCTGGACACTTGGCGAAAAATCGACAGAAATCCGACGGCCGTGACTAGCCGATGCCGCGCTGGACCTCAGCGTCAGCCAATCCAGGCGTGCCGGAATTCTCGCCGACTTTTTGCCAAGTGTCCAGATTAGGGACCCCTCAGCCTGTGACTTAGAAGCCATGCCACAAAGTGACTCCTAAGGCACTAGAGAAAGTTCCGTCGCACTGTCAATTCAGTTGTCAGAGCTGGACCTCTAACAAAACGGGAGGGAATTCAAAAATAAATAAGGGCACTGCAATTGGTGACACGCTGAGCAAGCAGACTAAAGGCTGACGCCAAGGCCCTAACTCGAGCCACAAAACTGCAAGCATTGCATAGCACCGCTGCTAGTTTTGTTGCCTACGTGATCCATAAACTTTTGAGGAATTTTCTTTCCAAACGAGCCAAATCCATGTAGTAAAAGGAAACGGATCAATGGGATTGTTTGCTTATCAAATTAGCTTTGAGTCCTGTACCACAGTCTTTGTTAGCGGTTTTTCTCACATAAGATGACTGATCTCAGCATGATAGCTCTTCGAAACAATGCATGCCCAGGTATACGAGTTCCAGCAAAAATTGTCTTAGCTTCGATTTCTGAACTGGGTTCATATAGACAAAAAACAAACTCCCCATCTTTTCCGACTTTCCTCAGGCTGATCCCACGCCAGCACAAGTTTTGCTCGAAAGCCCTGCACAACCTACCTTGCGCTTGTGGCGCAAATAAACCTTGAGCCTCAGTTGGGAGTACCGGTCTATGAGCAGCTTGTCTGCCTTTCCCTGTGCTGGTCACAGGTTGGAAGATTGCCAGCAAACTTGGAAAGCAAGAATGTGGCGATTGATTTGACTGGTGACTTCAAGGCCTAGGAGGCTGTCTGATGCTGCTAGGCTCTTAAAATACTCCTCGCACTTCTGCAGCATTTCCATCACACCGTTGGTAGGGTAGAGAAGGTTTACTAGCACCTTGCACATAATCCTTGTGCAATGTTAGCACACCAAACCGACTGTCATTCCCACCAAGCAGTGCACTTTTGCAGGTGTGACAATCATCGATGCCTTCCATCATGCCCTTCAGGATGAACCTTTTCACGTAGCACAAGATATCCTCCTCTTCAATGGAGAGAGATTCTACGAAAGAGGTTCTCCACGTCTTGAAGGGGGTCAAAATCGTGAACAGTGTGCTTGGTGCCGTGAGCAAGCAGGTCCGCCAAGTAGACACTGTCGTCTAGCTCGTAGCTTGACGAGCTTGGTGTGTGTAGAAACTGGCTCACACACACAAGTTTCAGTGCGCACTTCGTGTCGTAGGCGCTTGGTACTGGCTTTCGGAGTCTGATGATGGCAAACGAGTTCTCCAGGCAGTCCTGGGTGAGTGTTTCCGTGAGAAGAAATCTCTACACTCGGTCATCCAGGAGGCTCTCTTGCAGCTTCAAAACGACGTGAGTTGCTATGAGCAGGTCCGCCTGTGAGGGTTTCCAGTGGGCGGTCATTCCCATCTTCATCGTCTGAACGGTCTCAACAGCAAGGGATAGTGTTTCGATAGCATTTTGGTACTTTGACTCATCCATGTGACTCAGCGCAAACATGGGATGACGGGCTGACATGAGCTTGTACCACTTCGAAACAAGTTCCATGAATTAAGCTGTCGATTCCACCTCTCTTGGCAGCATCCCTCAATCTATCAGGTAGCGAATTGCGGGAGGTGACTACCGAAACAACTTCACAGCTACACCAACCTTCATTTTCGTAAAGCGTCCAATGCTTGTGTGAACTTCCGAGAGTTGAGGAGAAACCTTAAGTTCATGAGATGAGTCATACTCAACGACGGCTTCGACATAATCAAGGATCGTCCAGTCAGGTGATATGCGATTACCTGCTTCCAGCGCCTATTCAGGTCTCCCACCATCAACACCAATGCACAATGTGCAGCATCCCTAGGTCGATCTGGCAGTGTCACACCACCAAAAAGACAGTCTTCTGAACGGCCATGCTCGTAACCCTGCATGATCTCCATCTCATCAAGAAAAAGTATGCAGTCTTTTTCGATGTCTTCCATTCCCAGCATCTTGTTCTTGAAAACATTGAGTACCTCCATAAGAATGCCTGGAAGGAAGCTTAAGCCTTGCAACCTTCGAGCAGGGGTTCTGTTAGATGGTGATGGATAGTCCAGTGTCTTCAGTGTTTTATAACCTGATGTCCCACAAGCATATTTGATTTAAGGGCTTGCTTGGTAGTGTTTACAGACCATGTGCAGCCTTGGCTGTTGTTTCTTAAAAGTGCACAGTGCTGATTGTCATTCAGAAACTTCATAATACCCTTTAGATTCTGGAGCTCCTGTTCTAGTGTTTTCACCTTTTTCTTCAGGCTTTTAATGGTTTCATTAGCCTTCTGGTGATTTTCTTGCAAGTTTGTGTGCTTCCGTGTGACATCAGCCAGTTGCTTTTTTAGTTCTGCATATTCTAGCCCATCAGGACTCTTGCTAGTGAACGGGTTGTCTCTGGCTGCTGGGTGATAATGATCATGAAAGTCACTCCCAGCTGGTGCAGGTGTACATGGGACATTCATATCATATGCAGCAGGAAGTGGTGGAGAACTCTTATACTCATCTGTATTCATGGCACATACAGTAGCCGCACCTGCTGCCTGGTAATACCGATACTGGCCAGGAAAGTCATCTTCAGATGATGGGATCTCAGGACTGGGTAGAGCAGGTGGTGGTGGAGAGCTCGGGTGCTCATCCAGGTTCTCATCAACTGTGGCGGCCACCTGACAACCGCCCTTGGTTGTTGAAGCCAGAGCAGACGGAAGGGGACATCTCGGCTTCGGTGGCTTTCTTTGTTTCGGGGCCGCTGGAAAACATAAAGAAAAAGTTTCCAAGAGACTTCTAAACATAGACATGTTCCTGCTCCTACCTCAGGACAAGTGATAAGACTTCTCTCTTGCTTAAAATGTCTTTACTCCAAAATACATATAGACCTTTTCATTTCAACAGTTGCCTGACTGGAGGGTAGAGGGCGCTGGCGCACTTGCCGCCATTAGGTTGCTTCAATTTGGTTGGTTTCAATTTCGACGTGCACGCGATTGTGTTGCCGTTACGTGCCGTTTTCATTTAGTTTTGCGATATAAATTTCTTGTAGCGCACAGCGAATGAAACAATAGTACTGAGCCACTTGGTGAACCACACAGTGGTTTTGAGCCTAAATTGCAATCTTTTTTACGAAGACAATATGCGTCTGATCACGTTTATCGTTAATTTCGGCCAGGTTCGGCGGTGAAACAACTCCGCTGATGCACAGGGAGGATCACCATTGTCCACGATGGTACCCGCGGACACTAGTTTCCAGAAGAAAAGAAAAATAAAGAGTAGGACAAGCTCCGCCTGCAGCACGCGTATTGTTGCCTGCCGCCGTGCTTTGGCTGCGCGTGCAACGAGCAGTGCGGAAGGTAGATAGCACGCGCTCAAGTCACAGCTGCTACTGCTAACATTATATTGCAACAGACTATAATGCATGAGTGCTCAGCGAAAAAGCAGGTCAGCAATATGACTAACGATCTGCTAAATCACCAAGAACAGTTGAACTGACAAGTTTACGGCTCGATGTTTGGTTTTCCTACTCTAACTTTTTCTGAACCTCGCAGACAGGAAAAGTCTCCTATAATGACATAGATAATATAAAAAGAAATGATATTGTCTCGGCCTGTTTTATTTGAAGAAATTAAGCTCTCGAGAAATAATTCTGATAGACCAACTTAGGCTGACTAGACAAGTTGTATCTCGAAGGCTAGAGCAGTAGCTCACTTGTACAGCTCGTACTCTACAAGAGTATTGACCTTTATGTACAATAGTACTATAGTTTTTTAATATGGACATTTGCTTACTGACGTTCTCAAAGTATGAGAATGGTGAGATAAGTGAATGTCATACTTCAAATGAACTCTGATAGTTATTTTCCGTATAACTTGCCAAATGAAGTTAAAGAGCGCAAAGGAGTGATCTCTGGCAAATTTGGCTGAAGTCGAACCCCAAGCGCCACCCTGAAGACCAGTGTAGAAGGCTGTTTACTGGTTTGAACCGATCCGCTTTGCACATTTTGGCGTCGCCAGCTGCTGAAAGTAAATCCCTATTCGCCGTCGACAACGCTGCACTCGAGTTATATTCATGCAGAAAGATTCTTTTCGGCGTCACATATTGTAAACCCCAGGCACTATCAAGCTGTCTGTGGCCGTTTCTTACGCGGGGAGTCCCAATCTTTGTGTTGAAATTAATTAATTGAAACTGCATGGTTATCCTAAAAAAAAAACTGAAAGACTATGGACATGGGACCAAGCACGGCATACAATTTCGTGGAATTCATAAATAAACCGATCAAGCGAATGCTTATATCGCACACGCGATTCAGAACGTCAAACAGATATAGGTGTGATATTGTGAACAAACAAGTTGCCTGATGTTGACGTACCATTATTTCTAGCATAAAAAATAATTCAAGTTAAACGTTTGTTCCCGCATCTTGTCCACAAGTTCCCCGATGTAATCAAAAGAAACCGTTTTCGATCTGTTATAACTTCAAAACCCGATGCTTTCAGGAAAAACACGTGGCTAATTACGCTGAGTATTTCTGTTTCCTTCCTTGAGACCCTATATGTGCACTTATATATATATATAATTACATTGTGCTTCCTATTGCGAATGTTCCGCCCTTATTAGTAAGCAAACCTGAGTTTGCATAAGTTATTTGTATTCGAACCGTCGGGCTCTCTTTAAAGTCATATATGTACTCAATGTGCACGAGTGCTAACGCTGATTCCTGTTCCCATATAGCCTTTTCACACGTATCCCGCACGCCGACAATAAAAATAGTCAAAACGTGTTACAAAATTAATTACAGAAGTTGCGCACATAATCATGCAATGCAATTGCATGGTAAGCATAAGTATCAGAAGACACCTTACAAAAGTAAGACAAGAGACTTGATTGAAACGCGATGAAAGCCCAAACATCAGAGGGACAAGTTGAAGCAACCTAATGGCAGCCGCACCACAAGATTCCAAGATGGCAGCGCCCATGCGGCGGGGGGTGAAAAGGTCTATAGCTTTGCTCAAAACTACTGCCATCATACGAGAGAGGGTGGGTATTGCAGGGAAGTTTAGGGGTCCCAGCCATATAGGACTTCAATAACACTTAGAAGTATTTCTTCTTGGGTTTAAAGAGCATCATGGTTCGAATTGAACGGCGAAAGACAATGCAATGAGAGCCCAAACGTGATCCCGCTAGCCTCACCTGGCTAAGCCTAGAGTGTTGATGCAGTTGTAGCTACATGCACCTTAGCCAACGCAAGTAATTGCGACTTTCTAAATTGCAATTTGCTCATTATTAATATGCCACCGTTTGGTGTTATGTACATGGCGACTGAAGATCAAATCTATGGTGGTGGTGTTGCGCAACATGGCTTCGTTAGTGTCCGTGCACAGCGTCAGTCCGTACTGAGACCACATGTGCTCTAGCAGCCACTGGTTGTATCCGCCTCTAACGTCAACGCTGAAGTACCCCATCATGGTCCGAGGTCAGCGAATGTACCAGGGCACCAATGCTAAAGCATTAAGTATAAACGGCATGCAAGCGATTTAGTGAGCAACAATACAAGTGACGGCACGAGGACCTGCTGTCGCACGGTGAGTTGCGCGACGAGGCAAACTGCATGCAAGCGACGGGAGCAAGCGATCCGAGAGCCGCTGCGATGTGGCTCCACGAAATAGCTTTTAAATTCTGTGCTTTGTACTTGGCGTGGGACATGTCCCAAAGGATCCTCTCTCACTCCACCTCATCGATGAGGCATTCACTGAAGCGATGCTTGTTGTCGGGTTATTACCCATTGCAGATGGTGATCAAACGAAGCTCCTCAACAATATACAACCTAAACCAGCCACGCAGTCGCGCTAGCAACCCGGTAGTGACATAAAAAACGGAACATTTTGTGTTATTGGCTTCAACCACTTCAGGGTGTTAAGCGACATTTTCTAGAAATCCAGGACCGAGCGACGCGACGAGCGACGGTGAGAAATTTCTGCCGCTCGTTGCTGACCCTCATCGCTAGTCACTGTCGCTCGTCTGAACCGGATGTAGCGATTTAGCGAGCGACGGAGCAGTGATGACGACAAATGACGAGAGACAAAGATTTCTCAGTGCCGCTTGTCGCGTTGCTCAGTCCTGGACTTCTCCCAGCGACGCGAAGAGCAACAGTAAGAAATCTCTGTCGCTCTTCTTGTTGCTTACTAAAGCACTTACATGCGGTTCAAAGGCACTGTCGCTCGTTGTGTCGCTAGGTTTTGGAAGGCTGAACCGCATGTAAGCGATTTAGCAAGCGACGGCGACAGTGACGAGCAACGGAGATTTCTCACTGTTGCTCGTTGTGTTGCTCTGTTTTTGGATTTCTAGAAAACGTTGCTCATCGCTTTGGTCATTTTCTCCGGTCACTTTCATGCAATTTGCCTTGTCGCACGACGGACAGAAGCGACAGCGAAGCGAGGTCGCTTGTTTACGTCACTCGTCAAATTGCTTGCATGTGGTTTATATTTAATAATATCCCAAGAGATGCCTCACCGCCAAAGGATTCCTCCGTCGACCCAGGGTTTTGGCTAAATTATTTTTTTCTAAACGCCCAAAGAGAGTCCATGTCTAGAGATTGCACTGCCAGGGCCGGTGATACTTACGACAGTATGCATACTTACGACGGAAGGAAAACAAAGTTGGGACTGCATTCGGCTTGAGCTTTTGCCACCCGTCAGCTCTCCTCTCCTCGAATGCACTGGGTTCAAAGTGGGCCTGAAAATAGCATATGGGGCATCAATAGAAGAGGTGGACGGTGACATAACTTACCTTCTATTTATCGTTATTAAAGTTAGCAGTCCATTGGAAACAGGACAGTAGACGCGAAACTAAGCGCAAAAGTTCGATAGCTAATCATTTTACGGACGTTCATCAAACAAGAAACTGCTCGTACAGCACCAGAGCGATATCTTCAGAACAACGCCAACGCCGAGTTCACATTCTGCATTAGCAGCGTCGAAAGGACTTCGGGACGAAATGGAGTAAAACACCAACATCCTGTCGATGATCTGACTGCCTGCGGGCGCACACGAACATGTCCTGCTGGGCGCTCGAATTTTACTCGCGCACCCGAGGATATAAAAAAAAAAAGTTGTATTGCTTGTCCACGATCGCTCGATTCCTACGTCGATCGAGCGGTCGTGGCTCGTCGCCGCTTCTCGACCACGATCAGCGGAAGTTATTTGCGGCGCTTCATTGCAGTACCAAGTCGAAGAAGCCTTCATCTAAAATAATTTATCACGGCCTGAAATACCACTTAGTAGCAATCAACTGTGCGGCAAAAGACACGGTGATTGAACATAGTTACAGTTGCGCACACAAGGACAGGGACAGAGAAGAGAAACACGTAGACGACAGACAAGCGCACGGTGATTGCGAGCAAAACAAAGTTGGTACTCACGCTGCATACAGACGCCGAACGGATCGGCTCCCAGTCGTCGCGCTTTATCTGTGCGAGCCACAGACGCCTCCGTTTGGCGTTTGTTGGGACGCCGTACACCTTCCACCCATTCCTCGAGTGATTCGAACACTGCGGCACGCAGCAACCCGGCATTTGCAAAAGAAAAAGCTACGGTAGTTCAGCGATCCGACTCGTGCATCGGCTAGCTGATTGGGTCGGCCAAAACGAGGGCGACGGCCGGAACTGGGCACAGGCCGGAAGAGGAAAACAAGACCAAACAAGACACCCGTCGCCTGCCGTCGCCGCGCCGCGAAACCTGCGGCGCGGCGCCGGGTATAAATCGCCGGTGCGGCGTCGGGTAATAATCGCCGGACGCGGACGCGGCGTGCATGCAGCGCCGCCGTCGTCACTCTTTAGCGCGCTTTTCAACTGCAGATGACGGTGTTCTGTTGATTGCCTGTGGTTGTGAAAGCTCTACACACGTTTCTATCTGATACTGATGTTAACCAAGCACTTTAGCGCATGCGGACGGTAGACCAGATAGACGGCGGCTTGAGTCCCTTGGTGGACGCGCGTGACAGATGACAGGGTTTCATTTCATTTCATTTATTTTCATCCTTTAGGGCAGTGGTTCTCAAATCGAGGTCCGCGAAGTCATCCTAGGGGTCCGCGAAGCCCTGCCTCCTGGCAATACAAAGTTGTCGTTGTTTTTTTGCAGATTAAGAAGTAAACCTTTAATATTCTTGGTTGAGTTTTCTCGTGTATACGTCAATAAGAGCAGTCTACTTCACACTAGCCCTTAGTTACATCCATTTATTAAATCACTATCATAATTCATAACATATCTTTTCCTTCCCCTCACCACGAATTGGGGTCCTCCATCATATCCGTCCGATCCACAAGGGGTCCGCGAAACATGAGTGGTTGAGAACCACTGCTTTAGGGGCATTGCATAAGGCGCGGGGGGGGGGGGGGGGGCATTCTGTCGAAGAATACGATACTAACACAGAAACAATAAAAAAAATATACAAAAATAAGCACAGCAGAAGTTATATATACACCTACTCAATTAAAATGGGCTAGTCGAAGATTATAAAACTCCGCTGAATCAGTGACTCTAAAGATAAAGGATGGCGCCTAGTTCCATTCAGCGGTGGCCTGAGAGATGAATGATTCGTCAAACGCATTTGTTTTACCGGAGATTCGTTTAATTGGACAAGAGTTATTCAGGTGGGGTAATATTTTATCCGGGGGCAGGCACGTAGCCAGGGGCCCGAAATTTTCCATTTTGCTGGGTCCTCCTTTCCCCCCTCCCCTCATACAGCATTTTGTCATGCCCCCCCCCCCCCCCCCCCCTTCGAAACAAAATCCTGCCTACGTGCCTGTCCGGGGGTGAGAGGAGGGCGCTTGGTAGTAAAGTTTCTTGATAATGCTTTTACAAGTAACGACAACCAGTACAAATGACTAAGCACATTACGCAGGAACAAAATGGCGGCATTCAGTTCAAACCTCTGCTGTGCGCCGCCATTCGCTTCTAAAACCTGCACCGACACGCAGTCGGCGCTTCAAAGATTGTCGCTATTTGTAGGGACTTAACTTGGTAGCTCTGGGGACTTTACTTGGTAGCTATGTGGCAGCATGCATGGTACTTAATTTTGTGAAAAAAACAAAGGCGAGTAAGCTTCCTCCGAATTTGAAGGGGTACAAGACCAAAGAAAAAATTGTAAGGGTGCAGGCGAGCTGGTGAATATTAACCATGTTGAATTAACCTGAGACTGGGGTGAGAAGAAACATCAAAACGTAGAAGGGAAAGAAAAATAGACGGGACGACGTCTTGAGACGTCGTCCTGTCTATTTTCTTTCCTTCTACGTTTTGATGTTTCTTCTCTACCCCCAGTCTCAGGTTAATTCAACGTGGTTACAAGATCCGGAGTTTACTTTTTAGAGAAGAGATACTAGTGGACTAGTTGTATGATAATAATTGGTTAATAGGGCGGCTCCGTTTTGGGTTGGCTCAATACCCGTGTTCACCCTAAGAAAAAAAAAAACAAGTTTTGTGCATTGTTCATACGCGGCGCGAAGTAGCTCTTACGAGATTTGATTGTCGGAGCAAAAATGCTATGCTTTTGGTGTTTGGAACGTGTACGTCTTCACAAAATAACTTATATCTAATCAAAAATGCACCTGCGTATATCTTACCTCCCCACAAAAAGGTGGAACTTAGTAATTCTCCGCAAGGAGCCGTTCATTTTTTACTTCGGTTCCTTAGGTGAAAACGGGTACAGATGGTTGATCAGGTAGACCTGATGAGGGCTCAAGATGGCGGAAGCATATTCTAACTTAGGCCTTACGTAGGTTTCGTAAGCCATCTTTCGGACATGAGATCGTGCGTCTCTTATATTAAGCGCGGTTCAAACAGGCCCGGACTACGGAACCCGGGCCAGCCCGTGTGCCGGAATCCGTAGTGACGTAATCACGTCCGGCGTCCGTTTACGGGTGCCGACGTCACGGTTTGGTTTGAGCGGCGCGCGGACGGGCCCCGGCATACGGGAGCTGGCGTCACGGCAGCTCCCCAGGCAACCAATCAACGGCTGTCGTCAAGCGGAGTCGTCGCTGGTCGTCGCCGTCGCGGGCGAGGCAGGCGATGCCGGGCACGCCGGGCGCCGGGCCAGTGTTGCCACTCCTACTGATTTATCAGTAGATCTACTGATTTTTTCAGAATTCTGCTGATCCAGTGATAATGCCACAGAATCTACTGATTTTCTCCTTTTTGCGTACACGTGGTTCAAAACTACTACTATTTGCTCCAAGCCGCGCCCTCGAGTAATTTCGGCGCACTTCGACAAATCATTTCACGTGCGCCGCGCGCGCGCGTGTGTGTGTGTTTGTGTGGGCGTTGTAAAAAGAAATGAGGAGGCAAGTGAGAACCAATAGGGTGTACGCGCACAGGTGACAACTGCTACTAAGCGTTGTGAAAGTATATGGGGGGGGGGGGCAACACAATGCAGGGGATAGTCAAACCAAATGCGGGTGGATTGGTGTACGAAATGGGAAAGGGGAAGGAGGCTTGTCAAAGCTAGGGTCACTACAGAGCGACGGCACTGTCGGCCATCTAAGAGGGCGCACCTCGCTTCGCACCTTTCATGCCGTGCCGTATGCATTGCGGTTTGAGCGATTTTAATTTGCTTATAACTTCCGAAATAACGCGAAGTTTGCGACCACAATTTTTTCTCCCTGTTACTACGTTGCCTGAGGTATCTCAGTGCAAGCTTTCGACCAGTCGAAAAATCATTGGAGGCCCTTCCCTTTAAAATACCTCGGGATATGGGGACTTTGAAGAAAAATTCCGGCAACAAATTCTACACTCAGAGAACAAGAAGTGTGAAACTACTTGATTGGGCAGACCACTAAGCGATAAAGACTAAGCGATTCCTGGTAATACTGTAGTTGTCGCGCGGCAGCTGACTTCCGGATATTGCAGGAACAGGTCTTTTTTCACTGCTCCCTTTTGTTTTTTTTTGTGGCATTTTTCACATGTGATGTGCCAATAATTAATGCAATGACCGCACAACACACACAAGCTCATAGAAAAAACAGAGTACCGAAATTTAGAAATCTACTGATTTTTGCTGATTTTTCAAGCTGAAATCTACTACTATTTTTGGAGAGCTGTGGCAACACTGCGCCGCGCTGGATCTAGCAGGCTAGATCCAGCGCTGCTGAGTCCCCCGATACAAAGGGGTTAGCCCCAAATCCAAATCCAAATCGCGCTCCGTCTAGAGCGGCACTGGTGCCTCGTTTTCGTCGCTTTGTTTTTCGCGATGGCGTCGTCTCGGCAGGATCCCGACTACGAAGCTTGATTTGCCTCACTTATGAACCTTTGTGTGATGAGGTACGTCACATATGCAAGAACTATCGACTGGCGTCGGCTGACTACTTTCGCGGCTGCGTGTGAGCAGTACCTGCGGAGCGTGAAGAAAAAGAAGCGAAAGGCCGTCCGCGAGCTCCTGAAGTCTCGGAAAATGCTCGGCGAGTATGCCACCATCGTGAGACTGATGTACGAAGATCCCGACGGCCGGGACTTCTTCGAGTGCTTCCGAATGTCACGAGCCAGGTAGGGTGTGCTGCTTTTTATTTTGGATTATTTTCATGTTATATATCAAGTGGCGTTCCACGTGGGCCCGCGCGTCGCTCACAGGAATACTCACGTGGAGCGTGCGCTCCCGCAGTGGAACCACGTTTATATCATTTTTAACGCGGCAGGATCACGAGAGAAGCTTTCGTAACAGTCACCCGCTTGTCATATTTTACTGCGTCTGTGCTATAAAAAAATAGCAATGGTATGCAGATGTGCAGCTGATACGACACACTCTTTCTGTTTACTATGTTGTGCTCCCTTGAGTGCATGTATGACGGAAGCCCGTTGTGCTTCCTTGTCCTTTGTGCTAGCTAGGATGTGTGCTTACAAGCTGCTTGTGAGTGAATTCTGCACGAAAGCTCGCGCTGCAGAACCCAGGGATCTTGGGTTCAATCCCCACCCCGGCCCGTTTCGATCTGGATGAGCATCGTAACAGCAGACGTTCGTGTTTCACTACTGCGTGACGGGTGTTAAAGATTCTAGGCTAGCGGTCGTACAGTACTGCCTAAAAACTCATCTACAGTGCGTACCGGTGTCGTTCACCATTTTAACCTTTTAAGTGCATCCCACTGCCTTTCCGGTCTCTTTGCAGCCAGCAAGCCAACCACTGCCTGCCTCTACAAACGGCATTTCTGAAGGCCACTCATATTTGCATTGAAGATGCCGTTTCATCGGGTTGCATCCACCTCCCGTGTCTTCGAAACCATGTGAATAAAGTATTAAAAGCAGTATCGAGGTCTTTCGCTTGTCCTGGTGCTTGTGGTCGCTACGATACCTGTCGTAGATCCAGGGGTACCGCTGAACTAGCTGAATTAATTTATAGGTTTTCTCGGGTACGTCAAACGCAGCGGCAACTTCAGCCCTCTTCGCGGCAGCGGCACTCTTCGCAGCCTTCCTCGCGTCGGAGACGAGCAAGAAGTTCACCGTCGTAATCATCCCCGCAAGCAAGCACGGAGCATCTGAGGCATTCGCACGCGGAACCGCGTGAACGCCGGTGGCAAGGAGGGCGGAGGAGGGAAGCGCGCCGCGCTGATTGGCCGCGGAGAAAATACGGAAACCTACGTCACAACCCGGGAAGGAAAAAGTTGAAAATTTTTCAACTCTTGACCCGGGTGGCGGAAGCCGTAATTACGTCACCGCCCGTACGGAGGGAGCGCTGACGTCACTACGGGTTCCGGCTCACGGGCTGGCCCGGGTTCCGTATTCCGGGCCTGTTTGAACCGCGCTTAACATTTACGCCTGATGAATGCGGATGTCCGGGAGAGACTCCTCTACAGCAATGGCTTCGATGCGAGGTTTCCATGGGCGAAAGCTTAGAGCGTTAGACTCTCTTGCCAAGATATTTATACAATGGAATAAATTTAATATTTTTGTCAATAGTAAATATCGAAAGGTTAGAGAATACTTTATGAGGGAAATTAGACTAGGTTGCACATCGATTTGTTAAGCGACATCAGCCATTTTTCGCACCAGTTGTTAATCTTTGTAGAGTTCACTTTGAAGCTTAAGATTACCGGTTTCCGATGATATGGTGTTATAAATGACGCAGTCTCCAAATCGAATAGACGTATTTTACAAGAAATGTTTTCGTGGAAGGTCGTTAATGAAGATAAGAAAAGGAACGAACCAAGGGACGGGTCCCTGTGTGCACCCAGTGTATTGACTGTGCATTGCACACGAGACTGAAGAAAGGTAATAATCAATACAAGGGCATTTGTTTGCAGGGGTGATAGTTTAGAAAGAAGACGTTGATGGGGAACACGGTCAAATGCTTTTGAAAAATCAAGAAATATGGCGTCACTCTGTACATGGCATACATATGGTTAGTCTGTAGCTCATGAACAAATTCGCAGAGCTTGGTTTCACAGGCGAAGCCCCTATAGGGAAGTCGTGCTGTTGACTAAAGAATAAAATGTCTGTTGATAGGTCAGTCCTGATATGAAAGCACAAGACATGTGCTCGAGAAGTTTAAAAGCGATACAAGCCAGAGAGATAGGCGATGGTCAGAAGCAGAGGACCGTGTTTTCTGTTCGTTGACTGGGCTGACTCTTCCAATCGGAAAGTCTGCAACTTTCGAAGAGACTGGTTAAAGGTGAGATTTCAAATTTCGCTGAAATACTTGCTGCCTTCTTTAGCATCTTAGCGTTAATATCATCATGGCCCTGCTGAGGAAGTGGGTTTTAGGTTCTGAATTAACTTAATGATACCGGGTGAGTTAAAAGTACACATGGGTTCGTAACTCTCTTGGAGAATGGTGCGAATATTGTGTCGGCATTCATTTGTAAATATCGAAGAAAGGTGTTCATTTAGCACTTTAGGGCACTCAATCTCTGAAACAGGTTCTTTGGGTATCCCTCAGGTCGATGCTTGCGCGGCCACTATTAGGTGACACAAGCTTCCAGAATTTATGTTGCGTTGTCATGTGAGATTGTGGAGAGGACTTCAGAGAGGTGGTTAATTTTACATGACTCAAGGCTCCTCGTATAGTTTCAGAAGATGTGGAGACGCACATATCGCCACACAAGTTGATTCTTTTTGCATTTGCGAAAATATTTTTTTTTTAAATTATTATTGTTTACACGATCCGAGTGCTTTGTTATACCAAGGTTTAGATTAATCAGTCTTGATGCGTAGGGTAAAGACGTGTGCTTGAACCAGGTGTTTTATGTTTCCTTATAAAGCGTTTAATTTTTTCTACAGCTCTTATCGAGAATTTCGTTACGCTAGTGTTAGGAAAATTAATGGCTCGTCGTTTATTGCTTCGTAATCGACTTCATTATAATCGTGGATAATCTTAAAAATTGATTTTTTTACAACTACCGGGACTGACAGATCGACGTGAAGGATCCTATGATCGCTCAACCCGAATCCCGGAGAGAAGCTCACCGAGAAGAGCTCACCAGAGGAAAGATCACCAACTTTTGTGCAGGACCGGCGAAAAGCTCACCTCGAAATAAATTTTTATGTAAAGTGGTCGTTTATAATGAGTAGTGCTGCCAATGTTTTAGGCGCTCTCACGCAGGCGGTACACTATGCAGCACAGTTAGGCGCGAAGGCGATTTTTCGCATTTCACTTAGAGAAGGGGCTTGACCAGCGTCAAACTTTTATGGCATAAGTTGGCGTCCTGAAAGAGCGATTGTCCAGAGCTTCTAGTAGTTTTAATGGCAAACAATAACATGTAAGAAAACAAAAAGGCCAATTTCTCGTTTATGTTGACAGTGTCACATCTGTGTACTCACTTCACATCCAGGTGCGGTCTGCTGTAGGCAAAATAAAAATGAAAAATTGCAAAAATGATATTTTTTTTAAAATTTAAGTTCGATTCATTTGATTTAAATAAGGTTAATCTGATTTAAAATAATCACTTTTTTGCTAGGTAAGAAAACATTATTGACTTATCACTTCATATGCGTTTTTAAAAATGGCGCATTCTTTGATCAAATTCTTCCTATCAGTGAAGACTACAATGCGGAAAAAAAAAATACCTGCTGCAATTTTAACAACTTTTTGTTTATAGAAAACCACGCCACACTAAAACAAAAGCAGCTTTTCTTTTCTTAGGGAGAAAGCTTTTTTCACGATCTTATTTTTTTTTTTGCATTACGACATTACTTTCTCAGTTTTTGTTTCTATCTTTCGCATTCAGATTTGATTGCAAAAAAGATGTGACATAAATCCTCAACTCATTGATTTGCTCCGAAGACCACTGATTTTTTCTCGTGTTCAGTCTGGTATAAGTCTTTTTATTGTCGTGAAAGCATAAAATTATAAACAAACGGAAAAAAGTATATATGCCTATATATATATATATATACGTATATATATATATATATATATATATATATATATATATATATATATATATATATATATATATATATATGCATATATATATGGGATTATTTTTCAGGAAGGTTTGATTTAAATAATGCTAGTATAAGGCCGGCTTGATTGAAGTCATGATTTAAATGACGATTTAAGGTATCTGAATTTTTATCTTCCACCTTGGCTGTAGCCCTTGTTACGCTCCTATGTCGGCCCATTTTTGCGAGTGGGACCATATTTAATTCCTGACGTATCCGGGATAGAGAAAATATGACCTTTTTTATTTTCTGTTCCGAGTGAGGTAAGAGGTCGATACCCACTGCTTACGGAGGAATGTGGAGATTTGGCCATGCCGCGTCGGTCTGCTTCATGACAGGTCATTTTATAAAATAAATAACTAGGAAACTACTCGAGCTTCAGCCCTTAACATTGGTTTTATTTCCCCCGTTAATTTTTTTTGTAATTGGCGTTCTATTGAAATTATTTATTTTATTTCGCCTCGACATGTTACAAAACGTTTCTATATCAAAAAAAAAAAATTCTGCTGGTGAGAGTGCAGAATGACCACGGGTCATTCTGCACTTTCTGCAGCGAGGTATCCCCAGAATGCTTCAATGTATTTCACTTCTGGCGAACGCTCCTATTCTTAGATCTCCTAGGTGAACTTTTTCACTGCATCTGTCAAAAGGCCGGTGAGCTTTTCTCCGCATCTGAGCAGTTTTAACGGTGAGCTTTTCTCCGGTGCTCGAGTTTTTCTCTGCCGACCGCTCAACCCATCACAAGGCTGAATCGAACTTTACAGAAATCCGGTGATGTGGTTAAACTCGACATCAAGGACGTTAGCAGAGCGTTTTGGTTTGTTAACCGTTTGCGTTAGATTGAAAGTTAAACATATGCCAATGGATTATGTTGATGTACGTGACCCATCGGATGATAAACTGGCCCGATCGATTGGCGGAAAATTCTAAATCACCCAAAAACGCAATGAGTCGGCCTTTGAAAACTGCCTTTTTATCTCGACTAACACCGAAAGAAAGTCGAACAATGAATCACAGTCGGGAGTGACTCTGATTCTTAGCAACTTAGTGGCAGGTAAATATTTAGATCCAATATCAGAAAATTGCAGCTCTAGTATATTGGAGAAAAAAAGGATTAGATGGAGAAAAAAAACAGTTTGGAACAGTAATTTGGATTAAAACCTAAAGTAATAAAAAAAAAACGAACGTTCATTCTTTAATAACCCCAATATTATATATTTATCTTCTTTTAAATTCCAGGTTGAAAAGAGAAAATAACACAAGCAAAAGAAACGAGTTGGAGAAACCTCGTCGTCGTCTCATCCGCGCAACAGTTAAGATCAAGGGGCACAAAACTAAATGGACAATATTTTAAACTACGCCCATATTACCCCGATTCTTTACTCGACAAAGAGCCCGCTAACAAAATCACTAGCGCGTACCCGGTCTAGTAGTTTTGCCGCTTCCCTGTTTTTCTCGCTTAATTTCCTTTTAAACCATATTAGACCCCATTTATTTATTTTTAATTCTTTTAAACGTGTTAATTATATACCCTTTGGCGGTGCAGGTAGAGAGACAAATTTTATTCTTATCTCATTTCAGCTCTCACCCAGAAATTGGACGGTGGTATTCTGTGTCTCTGCCACAAGTTCAAGCGTAAATCTGCAGCATACATACCAAATTGCCGCATTAGGAAAGAATGGCAATTTGAAAATGTCTTCGTCGTTTGAAGGAAGCGAGCGCTTCTTTGTTTTTGTATTTGTATTCGGCTTCGTCGAGGCCTACTACTGAGTGAAAACGAATGAGCTATTCCTCTGGTGTGTTCTTTAAGTGTGTGACAAACCTAGGTCGAAGACGTGTGACCAAGGGGTAAGCATTCCAAGACATTCACTTCCGATCAGGCGGATCAGCGCGGATTCGTGTGCGTATGCTTTGGAGATTTACGTGTGAACGTACGGTGCATATTACAACCGTAATTTTACGGTACCTGCTACAGCTTCAGGGCAGCAGAGTGCAAATGCATGCTCCATAATGCCGGACAGCAGCATGCTTGATTGACGTGTTTATAAGCGCGCGTTAATTTAAATTTCTGCTTTATGGTAATTACTATTTTCTTAACGTTGCAGTTGTGCATAAACGAATTTATGATAATGTTGTTTCATTGATGCTCATGACACTTCTGCGATCTATTTCAAGTAAAAATAAAGACATTTTTAGCTACCCTGAGAATGCGACATATAGGAAGGCTGGAGAGCAAAAACCACTTTGAAAACTTCACTGTCTCTTTCTGTTGTTGCTAACGCGAATGCACTTCTGCGCGAGATACATCAATCGAGAGATGACGGAGAAGGAGGCAGTAGCAAACAAGAAAGCTCGGGTCCTGTGATCTCCAACTACAGGTATTTTCAGCCTTAGTGCTTTGCAAATTTTGGTCGCAATTTTTTTATTGAAAAGAAATGACCATTGCACTGTATTCGTCCACAATTTTAAGCCTTGCCGAAGATTTGTTGTGGCAACAAATCAAAGGTAGAAAGCGTATTTTGTTCGTTTTCCTGTGACAAATATGTGCGAGCGTTTAACGATCGAACTAGACACGGCGCTGACAACGCACGGCAGCCCCTACTTGTTGTGGATGCATGGTCATAGACGAATATCAGAGACACCAACTATGACAATATTGCCACGAATGACAATTGATGAGGCGATGATAACTGAAGAAACTAAACGTTTACTGGGGCGAACTTGTGCCCAAAACAAAAAAGGGTACAGACGAAAACAGCAGAGCGTCGCGGGCGTCGATGTCGGCGAAACCGCAGGATCAAGCGCTGGGGCGAGACTGACTCCCGCTTGCCACGCGGAGCCCCTTCGTACACGCGTGGGCTTCTGGAACATTCGGCATAGAAGGTTCGGTGCGTAGAACATTCTAACCTAGAATCAGCAAGACGGTTCTCGAATTTACCAGAACATCACATTACAGAGTCAACAAAAATGCGTAGTCGCGGCTAGGAATCGAACCCTGGCCTTCTGCGCTGAAGGCAAGCGCGACTAACCGTAAGGCACACGGGCGCACTGCCTACTCGGCCGCTGCGCGCGCGGCAATATATACCGTTTTACTTTGACGTTACATGATGCATAAAATCGCACTCGGAAGCTCGACCCAATGCTGGACACCTAAGCTCTTATTAGTTGAACTATATAGTAAGAATCGAAGAAATCGTTAGCGTGCATATTTAAAATCATGTGATTGCAGCGGGACCTACTTGCAGAGTCCATTGCTTAAAAAGAAGTGCGTAAGGGTCGTCGACGTGCCGCCGACCGCCTAATTTCGCGATGAAAAGCCAGTGCCCCGAGCTTGCCCAGAGCTTGGCCGGCCTTGCGGACCGGGCGGGCTGCGACGACGGCGCCACCACGCTCGCGCGAACGGAAGGGGCCGGCTTTCCGAGGCGCGGCTAATGCGGAGCTTGTCAACTTAGACGGTCTACTAACGTTGGAAGCGACCGCATCAAATCGTGAGGACTTTATTAGTAAGAGGCCGAAACTTCGACCGAAATACTGCAACGACAAAACATTAAATTCAATTAAAAAGGGCACCTAATTTGCGAGTCTGGCAACCCGTGTCATGTCGATGAAATGGCGGAGTGATAGTCTGTTGAGTGAGGATCTTTAGAGCGCAGCTCTTAGGCGCCCGTTTCCGGCTTGAGGGCGTCGCCGTCGGCGTAACCGCGCGGTGCATTATGGGACGCGTGACGTCACTGGTGACGTCAGTGATGACGTCATCGGTGACGATGGCGATGACGTCATCAGTGACGATGACCGTGACGCCACGGGGGTCACGTGACCCCCGTGAGGTCACGTGATTCCGGTGACGTCACGTGACCTCCGTGAGGTTGCGAGGCGCCGCTCGGGGGAAGAGTAGCAGACAGGATGAGGAGGAGGAGGAGGGGTATAGCCTCTCCTCAGTACCCTTCCCTCCTCAGGCTCCTCCGCAAGAGCTGCGCTCTAATTCGGCGTTACAGGGATTGTAAGCGGCTTTCATTTTTTTCCCTCATCCCTTACAAGAGGTTCTTTCTTCAGGATATCAGTGAAATCAGTCAGTGATTACCCAGCGGGTAAGCAACAGCCGCACGCACCGTTGCCATACAGCCCGAACGCCGCAATGACGTCATCACAAGTGACCAAATCGGTTCTCACAAACGACTCCAGAGAGGTTCGAAAATTGGAAAACTGTCCGGTCATTGGGCCGAAAAATTCAAACGCAGGCAGGAAGCGCGCTCCAGTGAAAAGTACTGCATTTCATGAAAGAGAAACCTCGTGATGGCTGATGAATCTGATCTAAACTCCAATGTGATCGTGATCCGCAGATTCCGGTTTCTGAGTAACTTTTCCGTTTATTTCAGAAGGGATCTACGTAACCGAGCACAACCAGTGGTGGAGAAGGTGTGCATCTCAATCGGACCCTAATAAAGGCTTTGAAGTTCAATGAAGTATTATATTTCCTGGCGTTAAAAGAGGCACCCTGAAACTAGCTTTTTGACATATCCTAAGCAAACGCGCTTCAGATCCATCTTGATTAAAACGAATATAGATATATGATATATATATATATATATATATATGTATATATTTTTTTGACGGTGAGGGGTGTCAAGTTTGATTACTTCAGGTCAGATCAAATAAAGGTAAACTTCAGAACCTTATTCTTAAAAAAAAGGGAAAGAAATCCTTTTGGCGAATTTTATTTAGTGCGTTGAACGAAACAGTGGTCACCATGAGTCAAATTATACACGCTTATATTAGACCTGATATCCAATTTCCTTTTGTAACCAAAATTTAAAAACATGCGAAAAAAAAAGACCACGTGCGGAATAACGTAACAACTCAACGCCGAGCACGCGTTGCAAATGGCAGAAATAATTGCACTGAACAATGAAGTTGACATTTTTGACTCTCAGAATTGCTTTTCATATCTACGAACGGATTCGCACTTGACTGCGTGGTTGCTTACCGTTCGAAATCACAAGCAAAATGGTTTATGTCCCTATTTTAACATGTACGGTCTTTCGGTCGTCTAATTCAACAACAAAGCTTTTTTTTTTTTTTGTCAAAGGTTTCTAGACAAGTATTTTTTAGAAGCCAGAGCTGGCCAGACTCGTGGAGCAGAAATTGTCGAAAAGGGTATAATTCAATTTTGTCAAATATAAATATGTCCGTTTCTTACCAGTCGGCAAAGATTAAACAAGCTTCAAGCTTCAATGACTGCAGACAAAAATCTATTTCTTTTTACCATAGCAGTGTTTTTTTTTTTATACTAACACACTGCAAGCACAGCAATATGAACAGCAGAGGTCAAAGATAAACGAATGCCCGATGCGGTCAGCGGTAAAAGCAGAATACATACTTCTTCTATTTAGAATAGATGTAGTAATAAAAAGAAATTAGAAAAAAACGCTCAAAATGCACCCCCCCCCCTTTCCCCTTAAAACGGAAACTTCTTCGGCTAGATAGCGCTGAAAACAGCTACATTGGCAACACTGGTCAAGACATTGACTACAACCGACCTCAAGTCGGGTGCTCGTGTCGAATTCATAATTCGCACTCGACTACCGTGATTCGGGTGATCCTTCGCGGCAGTACGTAAGCACTGTGATCTCATCAAGCTGTGGGAAAGACGATATCCTTCACCCCCAAACTGACAGTGGGGTGAGCCACGAGCTCGCCCGACCAATCAGGAGTCTTCCTTTCATCACCTGTCCCGGCCCCTCTTTGGGCCTCGGCTATGGTCGCGAGAACGTCGTGGTCACGTGGCGAAAGACAAACGCACGACTTGTACAAACACAACGTACATGAATGGGCGCCCGTTCATGTATACGTTGTGTTTTCCTTCATCTCAATGTAACTCATTGTTTTCCTTTCATTTTCTGGTCACGCGTTTGTTCTGTATAGAAATTCGCAGCGCAGCACATTTAGCTATGTATAACCAACTAGCCCACACCCAATTCCCAAGCTTTATTAACGTCGAAGAAAGCACGGCCTGCGTCCGCTCGTCACCGGATCCGCGGCGCTCGACGGTGATCGTTCGGCCGGTCCAGTGGCATGGGCTTCCCCCTCCCAAGCTTCGCTGCTTCGCTCATATAGACTTGACACTGAGAACGTCTCCTTCACGGTGTGGGTGTGCTCGTGTGGTTGGATGATTCTTATGGAGCTGTCTTCGGTCGTGACGGTGGTCGTAAAAGCGTAAAAGTCGATGTGATCGTCGTCGGCGCTCCCCGCTTGTCGAGATATATAGGGCACTAGCCCTAAACATAAGTTATCACGGCCGACGGATAACCAACAAGAGCTCCCGTAGAATCTGAAGATTAACAGGCTGACAACAAAAACGAATTAAACGTCGCTTTGTCTCGGATACAACAGATGTAGTATACACAACGTGCATATGGGAAGCTTAATTGCGGTTTTAGTGCGCGCGCATATCGACCCTACCAACTCCGATCCATAGCCTCTCTCCGAAAAGAAAGGCGGTCATTAATCGAGGTTTCATTCGCTCGTCTAGCAAGATGTCTCCGACCGCTTGTCGTCTTCTCAGCTTGTTGGTGATCAACGCTTACCACATAAAACAAATCGTGACATAAAATGAACCGCGTTTAACGCAGCGGCGTCTCGTTTAGTACCTATGAAACGTATACTGCTCAACAGCGGCGTATCAAAGTGATCGCGGCACCCATTTTTTTTCATGCTTACGTTGCGCGATCAGTTATCGCTGGGCGTCCTTAAATGTGCTGGCTGCCCGTGCGTCATAAAACGAACATCGACTGCCCATCGCATTGCACGTTTGGTCGGAGGCGTTGGAAGACTGGTCTTGCTGAAACGCAGTGCCCACGGCGAAACGATTCCCCTTTCGACCATGCCGGTGCCCATTGCTTTTAATCCTTGCAATGCGTGGACTGCAGCCAGGCACGTAGCCAGGATTTTTGTTTCAAAGGGGGGGGGGGGGAGGCCGCCCATGACAGAATTCTCTATGAAGCGGAGGGGGAGAGGAGGCCCCATCAATTTGGAAGATTTTACGGGGGGGGGGGGGGCGGCCTCCATGGGCCCCCTCCCTCCCTTTGGATATGTGTCTGCCTGCAGCTAGGTGTTTTCAAACGTTGACTAGCTGTCCGTGCACCTTAATAAAATAGAATACTGAAGTGGATAGCACAGTATTATCTGCCGGGAAACACGTCGATTCCAATGAATTGTGATGCCCACGGCGAACCGCCTTCCCCCCCTCCGCAGCGCACCCACATACACTCTTAAAAAAAAAAAGATTCCTGTTGTTATACCTTTTAGGGTATAATTTGCTTGTCCCTGGAGTTCGTCTCAAAAGGTAGCATAGTTACCTCGTTCGCTTGGGAGCAACTTTTACACCCTATATGCCAGGGTGCACATGTGCTCCCTTGGGGAGACAACCTTATCTCTAATGGGGAGCAATAGCCTTTATTTCAAGGGTGTAATTTTACTTACGTTAAGAGGTAATAGGGCATACTTTTGGGTTGAAGGTTTCACCCATTTTGGGAGTGACAGCACATGCTTCAACGGTGTAACTTCACCTCTTCTAGGGGCAATAACAGTCAACCAGTTTACACCCCTTTGGGGCTGCCTCAATCTTACCAGAATACTGATTGGGAAACTGCTTAGGAGCCTGCATACAATAAGTGGCACCGATCAGTATCCGAAAACCAAACTAAACGCGATCGCATCGCCACATACGTATACCCCGCAGCAACCACTCAGCGAACTCCAAGGCTGCACGTATTCGTTCAAAGGGCCGGTGGCGCCTTCTCGGAGTATAGCCAGAGTATCGCATACGATAGCGTTTCCTACTATACTGTTCAATTTTGGCTTTGAGCGGCCCTTTCGGCGCCGAAACGTATGCAGTAGAAGGGGATCCACGGATGCCAACCGCTGTCTCCCGAGCGGGCGAGCCGCGATTATTTGCCGAAGTCAGGACGCACCCAGGTCGGGACGCGCTACCTGAAAGTCACAGGCGAGACATGGTTCTGTATAAAAACAATAATAAATGTGCCGCAAAACCCTGTAAACTAAAACTGTATGCAAACATCACGCTCCTGTCATTTTGAACTTAAATATTATAACAAAAACAGCTTTTTTTCCGTTTGTTCTTACGCAAAAACATGGTTTCTAAAAGCGAGAGAGTACCAGCGTTCCACCGCCAACGAAATCCAAAGGAGAGCGACGGAAGTGACGTGAGGGCTAACATTACCTTCTAAAAACGCATCTCAAATAGAGGTCGCAAGTATCTGTCCCCTAGAGGAGGTAATAAGTATAGATACCGTGTTTTCGGAGTTAATTTTTTTTTGTCAAATTCGGAGGGTGTTCTTCGGAGTTTACTTTTTTTCCGAAAATTTGGAGTTTATAGGAGTTTATTTTTGTTCGATTCCAATTTCACAGTGTTTCTTATGAAAAAAAAAAATAATATCCGAGTGTATGATCGTATGTTAGATAAGGAAAAATAAAGCGCTTATATCAAATAATATTTCTTCAGCTGGGTTTAGTGTTGGTGCTATTGCCATTGGCAACACTAATTTGTCCCACGGCAAAAGTTGCACATATCTGTGCATTCATCCCATCCTATTCCCATTCTATTCCGTCCCCGCGGCCGTGCGAGGTGGAGTGGCAAAGGATGTAATAGGGAAGTTTCAACTGCTTCTCTTCCAATTTTATGCAATCTCTAGGATCCACATATATATCTTTAGCTGTTACAAAAACACAAGCTCTCTTCCTTTTAAAACACATATGGCCCAAAACTGGAAACCAATACAGGGGCTTTTGTCGTGACCCGAATGCACAATGACATGTCGTCCTGAACCTTGACGAGATAAGCGGTAAGACCCCTTTTGTCAATGAAGCGAGATTTGAACGATAAATGTGGTGGCATTTTCGCTGGGATCATTGACCATGCGCGCTGATCAAACTTAATTATAAAATACCGTCTTTATTTAGTTTATTGAAAAGGGGGGGGGGGCATTGGCACATCAAAATTCGGAGTTTACCGGATAAATCTGAATTGATTAAAATTTTACCGGCGGGTATTTTTCGGATTTATCCGAAAACACGGAGCCCTAGTCATAAGTTTGCTTGGGAGAAGAGCGTGTTGGTTTGCTTGAGAGAAGAGCGTGTTGGTTCAGTTCAAGGATGAAGAAAGAATAAAACAATTAAAACTGGGACAATACAACACATCTTTCAGCTAGCAACGGACGAGTAAAAATTTCAACAGCGAGCAGCCGACTATACCCAGGAGGGAAAGGGAGGAGAAGGGGAGAGAAGGGGAGATAAAAAACGCGAAGTGCAAGTCAGAGAGAGGGGTTTATCTCGGATTTTAGAAATTCAACCTCGGTTTTCGTCAGCAGGAGGGAAGGGTTTGACACGTTGTTATTTACGGTGGTCATGGCGAATGACTCTATGATCTCCCTGCCAAATCTGCTGTCATGCCCTCCCAGGATTTTTGTTTCATCAAAGAGGGGATGACAAAGCGAACACGAACGGGCATGTATGACTATGGGATGATAGGAATCTGGAGAGGCCTTAGAAACTTCGTTGTGATGTTCCCGGAGTCTGTGATTGGTGCATCTGCCGGTCTGACCTATGTATTGATGGCCGCAGCTCAAGGGGATGGAGTAAACTTTCTTCTCTTTGCATGGAATGAATTTCTTTTCGTGTTTAACAGTGCAGCTAATTGGAATCCGGTTGTTGTTCACTTGTTGACAGAGTTGCTTAAGACGCATGCGGCACGAGAAAACAACATTCGTGTCGAACTTTGAGGCAATGGATTTTATCCGGTGGGCTGAATTGTGTACGTAAGGAATGACGGCGAATCGGGCTTTCTTTTTTGTGGCTGGTGACTGGCGATCAGGCCCGCGAATCAGCCTTTCCATTACTGATCGTAGAAGGTCGACGGGAAACCCTGCCTTGACGAGCCTTTTGTGCTGGAATTTGAAGCTATCTTCTGAAAGATGACAGCAAGACTTCGTGAAGGATGAAGAAAACAACGATTTGATGATACCGTGTTTTACCGACTTCGAATGGGCGCTAGAAAACGGTAGGACAGGTTTAGCAGACCTTTGTTGAAAGGCCCAGCAGAGTCCAGTGGAACTGACGTGAAGCCGCAAATCCAGGTACTGAAGACCTTCATTCGAAGGTTCTTCCTTCGTGAAAGTAAGGCCTGACGAACAAGCGGAAAAAACGGCTGTAATGCTATCTGGAGAAGTTTGATCAGGATGAATGATGAGATAATCGTCTACATATCTGAAAACATGGCAGCCAGGCGCGGAGATGTCCAGTTGTGCTTTTATGGCTCTGTCGACGAATAAAAGAAATAACTCGCTGAGAACGGGGGCGAGACATGAACCAATGCAAACTCCTTTCTTTTGGCGGTAGATCCCTCTCTCATGTTCAACTAAGGTGGACTGGAGATATAGATGAATCAGGTCCACGAATCCAGCAACGGAGACTCCGGAGGAATTCTGAAAATCCACGGCTCCGTGCTCAAAGATGGCGTCGGAGATTGAGGCAAGCAATGCGGTAGGATCTAGATTGAAATACATGTCTTCTATGTCAAGTGAAAAAATAGAGTGCGGCAAGGAGAAGAAATGTTGTGAACTGATGAGAGAGATGAGTTCTATTGAGTTAGACACTCTAAAGGGTTGAGGAAGGTGGATGCAGGACAGATGCTTTTGTAGAAAGAGCCCGAGGTGCTTCTGCCAACAACCCTTTTCCGACACAATACTTCGGAGGGGAACTCCAGTCTTATGTGTTTTTGCAGTGAAGAAAACTGAAAGGTACTGCTTCGCCGGACTACTAATGGCGCTTTTTAGTAATAAGTAATAGAGTAGTAATAAGCAAGGCACTTCCTTCTTCACCAGATTGAGGGTGTAAAAGTTGGTTATTCCACCCTTTTGGTAACCTTTCGGCTACCTTTCTTTTGAGAGTCATTGGGGGCGCATAGTGTCTACCTCCGTCGAGGAGGTAATAAGCAAGGCACTTCCTTCTTTACACGATTAAGGGTGTAAAAGTTGCTTGTTCCACCCTTTTCGGAACTTTTTTCTCTTTTTATAGGAGTATACGTTAGATTGCACCACGACAAAGAAGCTTCTGAAAGATTGGCTTTACGTGTGACCACGACTGTATTCGTGTATGCTTGTACGAAGTGTGCAGTATCGTTTCGTCAACCCTTTAAGAAGGGCCAATGGTATACAAAGCGTGTACCAGAGACTTACACCCTATCAGCACCTTTATTTCGAGTAATACACTCTTTTCTTATCGTAAAATAGTTACTGTTGCATGGAACACCCTTCATTTTTGAAGCGTCTAAACACGTTGTGGAAAAGGGTACTATGGTGATGAGAATACCTCTTCCTTTTTAAGGGTATTTGCAGTGTACTGCACCCCGCTTCAGACACTTTGTTTCAGTGGCTATGTCAAATATTTATTGCCCGGACCAATGCTTTGTGGTTGGAGATGCATTCTTCGAGCTTATATATATCATACGGAAATACTGACGACAACAAAACAACATACGTGCAACCCTTATAACTGCGGAGAAGGTCAGGCGCCATTGGGCGTCTTTGGATGTTCGAATAAAAAGTGATAGAGAATTCAACACGGTCGTGATTCCTATATCGCGACGTGATTCATTCAGTCTGTATTTGCCGTTTCTGCGCGTCTGACAACTGCACGTCGCGCTTGCAGCTTGTAAACGTATTTCTCATAAATTATTATCCCTCGAATTATGTTAAGATCGCCAACATCCCATTCTGAGGGTGTTCATCAGCGTTACTGCTGGTGTTGCTGTGACATCCTTCGGGTGTTAGCCCCAGGACAAGGCTAACACCCTAAAGATGTTACAGAAACAGGAAAAAATATTACGTCCTTAAGGATGTTATATTTTTTAGTGTGCAGGGCATACTGGACGTGCACCCAACTCTACGGTGAGCGCTGCGACAGATATCTAGAGCTCGACGCTGTGACAAGATGCCTTACGGACAGCGTTGTTCCTGCCCTCTTTGTTTGGAAAGAGGGCAGGAGGATATTTTCGTTGTGTCTCTCCCCTACTCGACAAGCGGGACTGGACCCCGAAACAGAAAACAAAGCACTCAGAAAGAAGATGCACCGAGCCAGGCCCAGCACAGATTGTTCATGCTAACAGCGTCGCAGGACTCCAAGTCCGCTGTCGAGCGAACAGCGTCTGCCTTTTTTTTTTTTTTTGCTTTTATTATTTTTTTGGCTCATCTTCAAGGGCGGTGGGATCCCAGTCCGACCGAACGCACTTGCACTCGCGAGCGTTCGGGCATCGTGCTCGTGGAAACGGTGGGGGAGCCACCCTGTCTGGCAAGTTCGGGTCGAGTTGGGGAGGGACAGAGGGGGGGGGGGGGGATGAGTCGAAGCTCCACGCTTCTGGTATATCTAACTCGCAGCAGGTCACCGAGGAAGCGCTCTCTGCTTCGAGACTGTCCTTCCTCCCCCACTCCCTAGATGCACGACGCCGCCAACGCCGGCAAGAAAGCGCTACAAAAGCGGCAATGTTCCCTCCCTGGGGCTGCGGGAACAAGATCAAATCGCATTTGTGCCCCGGTCTTTCCTGCTCCCCCCTCATTTCCCCTCCTCCCTTTTCGGTTGCGTGACTCAGGGCTTTTCTTTTCCCCCGCGCGCGCTCTCTGGCGAATTACCGTTTCGTTAGAGCGCGCAAATTGGGATCGAACTGGGCAAAGGCTCTAGGGGGAAGGGACGCGAACGGGGCCGTCTATTGGCCGGTTTTGGGGGAGGCGGAACTGCAGGGGGCGGGGCAAAATTAGGGAGGGGCTTTTGCGGTCCCTGCCTCATCTCGGCATCGTAGCAGTTTCCCTTTCCCATGCGGGCTTCACCCCTGGTGGGGCTTGTGGAATCGGAGGCGGGAACTTCAAAAGTTTACTCGGAGCGAAACGACGAGGAGGGCGAGTGTGCGTTTGTAGTATATTTTATTTCCTTATGTATTTACAGATACTACTACTTTCTAATGGAAAATGTTGTAGGAGTGGGCCCCATTTGGCGGGGTAGAATATGAAAAATGCAAAGAAAAACAAACAAAAAGTAAAAAAAAAACGGAGTGGATAACAAAGGCTCATTTGCACTTTGCATATTGATACAAGTTGTAAAAGCAGTACATTTTGTAAAAAAACACACTAAAAAAGAGATTTTATAATACAGAAACCAGCAAGCACTAATAACAGGAATAGCCAGGCGGTTAATAAGCAAACACTTACATCTCACACACAAGTGCATTCAAATTGTGAAAAAGAGGCAATTTTACATCCTACGCAGAAACAAATTTTTATAAAACAGGGTAAGCTAAAATTAAAGAAGGGGGACATTTTTTGCATCTAAAATTTCTCTTTTTTCTGCACAAGAGTCAGTGTTTCATTTGTATTGGCATGACATCTTAGAGCTTAAAGTTGGTTCTTCACAAAATATGGTCCATGGCGACCACGTCCGCTTTCTACTTTTCTCTTCATCTGCGGACTTCGTTCATTGCCACACCAAAGCCATTTGGTGATTCGGTTCAAATCATTAAGCAAGAGTGCCTTGGAAATAGGCATAAAAAAGAATATGCGCGAAATCGCACAGATTGAGAAACAAAACAGCAAAGAGAAGAAGCTGTCAGACGGAAAAAGCCTCTCAGGTAGATGGCGACTGACTGTTGCGTTGATAGACGAGCTTCAGACATACCAGGCACGTATCCAGGAGGGGTGGCCCATGGGGCTCGGCCCCCCCCCCTCCCTCCCGAAACAAAATCCTGGCTACGTGCCTGAGACATACTATGGCTTGGCTATCAGGAGGTAGGTTGGAAGCTTAAAGAATATGTGCTGGGCTGTTCGGGCAACATACTTTCACATCTCGTTCACTGACAGACAGCAGTACAAGTCATGGACTTTGTCCAAAGCAGGCTGACGCCTGGTGTGCCATCAACAGAAATTATGTGAATGGTAAACCCTTTATCCACGAGGAAGCTGTCCCAGCGAATGTCCTTGAGGCTGTGAAACCAGGCCATCAGCACCTTTCGAAGCCTCAACCGCTCGAAAAATGCCTCCATGGGTGAACCCAAAACCCGAACCTTCAACAATGTTGTCTGCGAGCGTGCACCGAAAAATGTGTTTCTGGGATTAGAGACGCTCAGAATTGCCACCTAAGATGTCGTCCTTAGACTTAATGATGGCGCCATCACCTAGTAAAGGTTTCTCTCCAGGGTGCCACACTGTGCTATGGCTAAGTGTGGTCGACCGTCGTCGAATTTACTTTGCGGACGAAATCTCGCGGCAGATGACAAGAGAGGATCGGAAAGCAAAACGACAGGCAGAAAAAAGAAAAAGTGACCATGGTGATGACTATACCTGCAAGGTGGCTATTGAACGAGTGACTCTATGATCCTCGGTTTAGAAAGAACTTTGTAGTAGAAGTATTTTCCAACTTTGAAGCCAATTGTCACAAAAACAAATGTTTTATTATACATTTGCTTCGTTATCACAAAAACTGCAATTGCCATAAAAATGAGTTTAGTCCAGTGTAAAGTGCATACATTGGAAAGTCCAATGAACTAGAATTGTAAGTCTTCATAAGTGGGGTTTTATTATACATGAAATATAATGCATAAAACAGCTAAAATATATAATTAAAAACAATTTTCATACTCTGAATTTAGGGCCCGCAATAATATTTCTATAGGTCAGTAAAAAAAGCTGGGAATTATGAACAAAATTATAAAACTACCAAAGTTGCACGCCTAAAATTTGCTAAGAAAAAGGGTCCTACACATGCCCCAAAATACGTGGGAGGTAGGCCCCATTAGGAAAGACGCTGAAAATAACTAAAATCAAAAGCAACGGAAATGAAGGCATCAGCAGCTTCACGCATGTAAAGGATTGAGAAATCTATTCAAACAGTGAAAAGAGTGATGCTGTGAATGAGGAAGCAGATGCGGCATCTAAAATCTCAGGAGACAACTAGATCCAATCTTTAACAGTTGTTGGGAAAACACTTACATTACATGCGTACATGTTAAACTACATGTATACATGAATTTTATTCGGAAACAAGTTGGCCCTCTGCAATTTACGTTCTTTTGTGCTTGCGATGATGAAAACTAAAAACGTGCACCAAACCATGTTTCTGACGTCACACCGAATAGTGCTCCATAGCTTTGGAATGGGGCATCCGTTGATGTTCCATTATTCGAGTAGAAATTATCACAACCCAAAGTACCCCTGAGCAAACGGGCTTGTTCAAATAACACTAATAAAGCGCATAGAAAGTTTTGTGCTTATTTCAGAAAAAAAAAGTAATCGCTTACTATTAAGGTTTAAGACTATCGTGATACAAGTGCATCGCGACATTAGGGAGCTGTAGTAGACCGTTTCCGCAGCCCGCTAAGCACCCGCATAGCGCTCCGTAATCCGCCACAAGAACTTGAACTATATGAAGACAAGGCTGGCGGCGCGGATGCGCAGCATGCGGCGTTTTCTTTGCGGATACCATAGCGGAGGAGAAACACGATCTACTACAACTCCCTATTCTTTCAACTACAATTTGTGTTTGTAGATCTGCATCGCAATCCAAGTTTTCTAGAGTATTTTCTTTAATGAAATTCATTTCCAATTGTATTTCTGGGATTCGGGGTCTTTCTCTGGAACGATTTATATCACTGCAATCTTTTTAGGTATACCGCTGCGCTTCAAACAAAAACACAAACTGACCTTCATGTATTCTCTTTTTTTTTCTTTTTTTTTTTTGGGGGGGGGAGTATTGTGGGTGGAGGGTGCTCTGAAGGGAAACCAAGATTCTTTTTTATTGTCTCGCCCAAGATCTTGTGTCGATATTGTGTCTCTGACCATACGTGACCCCCCCCCCCCCTCTTTATTCTACAAATATAACACATGTTTATGCCGGATTGAGACAAAAAATAAAAAATACAGGCGCTGCCGGCAGCACGAGCTTTACAAGTAAAGCGTTGTCTTATGCACGCACGAACACGTTGTGTACAAACATGCCCGGGATCGCCAGGTCTGGGCACCGCGCAAGCGCAAAAAGTTCGCGTGGAGCTTGTGCGCATGCGCAGTGCTGACAGCAGCGCCACCCCGATGGCGGGACGTCAGATAGTTGGGTTGGTGCGGGGATAATGGTTCGGCGCGACAGGTCCGGCCAAAAAGGTAACAGAACAGGCACGTATCCAGGGGGAGGCCCATGGGGCCCGGCCCCCCCCCCCCCCGAAATCTTCCATTTTGCTGGTACCCCCTCTCCCCCCTCCCCCTCATACAGCATTTTGTCATGGGCGGCCCCCCCCCCCCCCCCCGAAACAAAATCCTGGCTACGTGCCTGTAACAGAACACCGGTTCGTTCCACACCGTGACGTCGCAAGATGGCAGAGCTGAAAGAGGCGTCCCGATTGAGCCAAGGTACGATGGCATCTTGAGATGAGATGTTGGGGGAGGGGGGGGGTTAAAACTGATATTAAGATTCGTGTGGTTTTGCCTCAGAACAATAAAAGGAACAACAGAAAAAGATCGCGCTCTATTTTTTTATTTAAACTGTTTTAACTAGAAGTGTACGCTTGATTACTTCTAATGAGTATCGTAACTTGATTACTTTTTAGTAATTTTGTAATTATTATGATTACTGCGGTTATTAATCACGAGATAAAGTTTCTTATTTTTGAAAGTACAATACAATTATGTGTGACAGTTAATATCTTTAACCCCTTCCTCCTTGGTATCCGGGTTTACAACTACTTAATCAACAGATTTCAAGATAAAAGACGCTGAGATATGTCCACTATATCAGCTCTAAATTTTGAGAACAACAAATAATAAAACAATTGTTACCGAGTTGTACGAAAGGAAGTCAGTCTCGTTTTCTGGGCAGTATACGTATACGTGTTTGTTGGGTTTCCAGCTGGGTTTGTGAAGTATGAGATCTCTACAAAAGCCTTTAAGTCTGAGGTTTGGTGGTTACTGTAGCATCTTCGTTCTTATTAACCATTTAAACAGTTTACTCCTGTCTCCTCAAACGAATATATATCAGGTACAGAACACCTCTCCACTCTGGTTCACAAAAGGTAACCGAAACCAGATACTGTGAAACTTAAGCTGTGCCAAACAATTGAGCTCTTTGGTTCGTCCAGGATAAGCAATTTGCGTTCGGCAGTAAATAAGCAGAATAATAGTTTGTAATTCGGTTACTTCGATCCACGAATGTACAGTGCAAAAGGTTTGTTTTCAAACAGACGTAAAAATTGTAAATGAGCTTTGTGTTTTTAATGCTGCAAGCTTTGCTTGAACTCTGTTCTCCGACGTTCCAAATGAAAATGACGTGAAGTTGTCGAAGTTACCGATTACTTTTTTAAGCAACTGTAAATTAGTTTTCCTTTCATGTAATCATGTGGTATGATCGAAGAACTTTAACCAAGAGTAATTGCTATAGCAACTGATGACCTTTTGAGTAACATGTACATGACTGTTTCCAACCGACTGGAGAACCGCTTACTTTCTTTACAAATACGCGAAACGCAAAATGTTGAAACTGAGGGAAATTTATTTCGGGCGCCAAATGTTTGCACTGGAATGCAGGCGGCATCTTACAGTAGAGTCTAACAAAATATGCCTACAAAACACACAAAAAGCTTGGCAATACTTCCCCACAGCTTTTGTTTTCTTCAGTTTTTCTGCTGTAGAAATTTCTACAAAAATTAATGCCAATTTGTGTTCCTAAAATTTGTTGTAAAAATTATTAAATTTCTGATGCCTACTCTCAAAAAAAAATAAAAGAGTTTGAGTTTGTAAAAAAAAAGCATGCAGAATACTGGGTTTGTCTGCAAATAAGAATGATATTCTCTTCGGGTCATTTCTGAAATACGGTTGATATCGAGGTGTGCTCGGCTTTGTACTAATGATAACTGCACTTTGTTACTTCATCACTACAGTTTATATTCACTCGTCTCTCTAATGCCTTAGGCTCTGAGGGTATATTAAGTAATGCACAAGGGATAATAAAGTAGTAGTTAATTTTGGGCTTCAGGATCCATGGGCAAGAAACAGCGGCTTATTGAAAAACAGTACAAAAAGAGAACACTGTCGAGGCTGGTCGCGCGAACACATGAGAATTTTTTAAGTCATAAACCAAAAATAGTGTTCCAAGAAGTCCTTTTCTACACGTATGCTTGCCTTTCTCAAGTAAAAATTTTCACTCAACTGGCGAAGTTTGCGAAATATTTGGCGAAGTTTGCGAAAGTTTCGTTTCGGTATTTCTTGCGGACATAAAATTTCGAGATATTTAGAGTGATACGCCCTGTTTTAGTTACCATGCTGTGATATATTTCCGCGATACATTTTTCGCAATATTTTCCATGTCGCAAAATTTTAGAAAATTGGGTTTGAGTAAAAATTAAGTGATTTACGGTGTTTCCTTGAATGTAAGATTTTTTGAGTAATGTACGCCTCTGCAAGATAACGTATTTGGCAAGTACAGGGATTGTAAATTATTGCTATGTTGATGTGTAATTCAGTTATGTTATTTTTATGTCTATATTTTAAAACCCACGAATGTATACTTCCGGGCCTTGCATACAAGCATCGTGTACTTAAAAGCACACTGACAGGGTATTTATGCTCGCCAAGGTTTTTATTCGTATATGACATATGAGAGCCCAACTACCCAGGGCATAATTTGGAGCTCGAAATTCGTTTTCCTTGCGCCCGAAAACCGCCGATCGAGAACTGCGTGGCCAGTTTGAGTCGCGCTCACTCTCTTCTCCGTGGTCACGTGCCGTTTTCTACGGTTTAGACACCACCACCAAAGATAATCAGAGTCGTGGGCCATCGAAGGCACACACTCAATACTAAAAATGGACAAAAAATATGATACCCATTTTTGTGGCACCTAAAAAACTGCAAATACGTTGATTGAAAAAACAAAACAAAAGTTGCACAGCTACATGATTTTTGGTAACTTTCTCCTCCCTCTATATTTCTTCTTCCTTCCCGGTCAAGTTTCGGTTTCAGTTTCGAGCAGTTGCATTATTTGACTTTATTAAAAATATACGTGGCGCTGTAGCAAACTATTCTGACACTATAATAGATCGCCTGGCAAAACATAAGCATAATTTTTGGAGGGTGTCAGTGTCACTTTAATTTACACCTTTTTTCTCTGAATAAACCTGATTTTTATTTTTACCCGTAAAACTGCCGTGGGGAAAATCACAGGATAAATGACAAAATACTGAACATATTAAAGGTTTTACCTTCCTAAGGCTTCTGTAAATCTCTAATTATAAATTTGCGGAATTTTCACGATTCTTCTAAAAATTGCACACAAGTAATGACCGCAACATCGCAAAAATCTGATTCAGACTATCAGGGTTAGCAACCATCTGGAAATTTGCAAGCATGATAAAAATATTTGAGAGGTGATGCATGAGCGGTTGAATGCCCTAGCATTAATTTTTTGCGTTCCCGAAAAACATGGGTTTTGTTAATATATAAACAGCTTGCCCGCCAAAGTTAGCGGATTAGCACTCACCAAACTTTGATGGCCAGTGGAAATATTTGAGGTGCAGCCTTTCTAGATGATACTAAAGAGAACTATGGTTGTTTGAATAGCCAACATCGAGCGGAATCGGCCTTTAAGAGGGGAATTTCTAATAGATTAGACTGAATAAATATTATGAAACACTAAAACCGGAGTGCAAGAACTAGAATTTTGGGCATTGGTGGAAAAGGGAGGGCTGGATGCACGAGTTTTCTGGCCTGCATGCATGCGCTTTTAGAAGAGATTGAGGTTTGTGTCAGACTTTGTGGCTCTTTACGAGTTTCTGAAGAATAGTATACTTTTGTGGCTCATAAAGATAAACTCAGTACATGTGGAACACTAAATTGTAGCAAAAATATAGATTCTGTCGTAGAAATATGAGCTGCACCACTGATGTACTTTCAGACCTATTGGTTATGGTTACTTGCAGCAAACGGTTGTACAGAAAATCCAACCACGTGTTTCAGATTCTTGAGAACCTGTAAACACCGAACCTGTAAACGAGACATTATGTCATGTTTCAGACGAGTAACACCACTACTAATCTATGGAGAATTCGAAACCAGTATGTCATATATGCCAGGAATGTTTGGGTGATGAAATTTGTTTTTTCTAACCTTGAGACAGTTCTGTATATACCACAAAGGAGCACCGACAGGGTATTTACGCTTACTTAGGTTTTTATTTGACCTTGACCTGTATGAGAACACCTACCCATGCAGAACACTATTTGCGGCTCGAAATTTGTTTTCTTTCCGCCCGAAAACAGCAGGTAGAGAATTGGTTGTTTTCATTCGCGCTCTAATCGTTTCCATGGTTGCGTGGTTTTCAAATTAACGTACCAAATATATTTAAAGTCGTTGGCCATCTGAGGCACACATGCAATATAAAAAATAGAAAAGAATATGAACATCGTTTTTGCGACCTCCAAAAAGCTGCAAACGTGTTGATAAAAAAAGCGTTGCACAGATCACACGAAGTACACGTACACCTCATTCTCAATATAATGACGCACCGCGAGCATACCGCCGGCTGGATGACGAGATGGCGACGCAGAACAGACCAACGTTGAGATGGACGGGGGCCCGCTACTTCGGAACTGTCGTTCGTTGTACCGGCCAATCGATCTTCAAGCGCAGAACATCGAGCGGAAGGGATATAGGTGCGAAACATACGCGCGACAAACAGTACATGCATGCGACTTCGTTGTCTGCTTCACATGCCGGAGAAGCGGAGAGAAAACAAAATAGCAGTCAGGTGTAGCCACGTGACTTCCGGCCGTGAGCTACCATGCTCGTGTTTTGGTTTCGAGCAATTGTGTTCTTTTTTTTCTTTTTTTTTTGCTTTATTAAAATATATGTTACTCTGTAGCAAAATATTAATTGGGTAGTCGCCTGCCACCATGTTTAATCGCGTGGCAAAAAATCAAAACAATTTTGTGGGGGTGTCAGTGTCCCTTTGATCATGTGTGGTAGGAACCATTGTGCTAAAATGCTGTAACTACGCTATACATTTTCAAGGGCTAGTAATTATGACCTAAAACATATATTACGCCATTGTTCTCTCAATAAAGTTTAACAACCTATTCTGATGTCCTACCACAACTGAACCAGGATACGTCGATGCCTAAAACGAGCAGTATAAACCCTTTCTTCAGCAGGAGGCATATCTATGAGTAAGTATGGCATGCCTAACTTTAAGAAAACTCCGCTCTATAGCTTGTATTCTCTTGTTAGGCCGTGGTAATTTAGTCAGCTACGGAGTCTATTTTTAGCTACACTGAAGCAGACGGTGCAAGCAAACACAGGGAGGCTGGGCTGCGTATGTTCACCTCCGGACATCTGCATAAACTTGAGTTTTTCAACGAACCTTCCGTGAGCACAAAAGTTTGGGCACGTGCTTTAGCGTCAATGTTCACAGCTGCCTTCTACAGTGTATGCATGTCACCTGACAAGAGCACTTGAGATGTACAAGGTCGGCAATGCAGCTGTGTTGCTGGCCAAGGGGTTGTTGGCAAGCATATTTGTGGCATGTTCTATAGTACAATGAACATAACAACTGATGAACTAAAACTGGTACAACTAGAAGTGCCCTGCACGGAAACAGAACGGAAATTATATACTCCTACAAACCCCAAGGCGGTCGAACGCAAGTTTGGAAGCTTGGATTTCAAAAAAGACACGTTACAAAACCTAAGTTGTGCGCCAGAGCACTGCATTAAAAGAAGGCTCTATGCATCTCTGCCTGATGATTGCGCGAGCTTGATTCGATTTGGTCTGATCAATTCGCACACCACGCTACAGAAAAAAAAATGAACTGGGGTGTCTAGCAGACATGCTTAAGAGCAATGATTTCACGTCGGTGCCTCGTGTGGACATAGTTAGAAAAGGCGACATAGACCTTGAACATCTACCACCAGCGTGGATGGAGCTACTGCAAGTAAGCGAAAGTCGCAGCTATTCAAGAGAGGAAATCGAAATGGTTGAGGCAACAACACGGGACCAGCTCAAAAGTAAAATATGGCACCGCTACCGAAAGGTTCTCATAACGGCTTCCGTGGCTAACAGAGTTTTCACATGGGTATTCTCATACTGGAAAAAAACGCGACCACGGTCCAAGGTGCTTATTAAAAGCTCTCACAGGGAAGCCAATTAAGCAGAACCCTTGAATGAAAAGGGGTTGTCCTGAGAGGATCCTGCTAAGGAAGCTTTCGTGCAAGAGAACCAGTCGCACACAAACATTTCACTTTCCGACTGTGGCCTTTCTTTTCTCAGATGAGTTCTCCTTCATTGGAGCAACACCAGATGCCTTGATTAAAAGTGACAGCTGCGGAGTCAGGATTTTGGAGATTAGATGGCCAGAGGACGTTCAGATTTTCGCTAAAGATGGATGGAGAATGAAGTACTAAAAGAAAAGTGTGAATTCTTTGCACATGTGCAAATGCAGACGGGTAAAACAAAGGTGTCTTCAAATGTACTCTATGTTTACAGTGGCGTTTCTTCTCCAGTTTAGGTTTCAGTTTCCTTTGACCCCGCTTACTTTACAGATCAAGTGAGCCGTCTCATTTTTTCCCGACAACTTTTTGATGTCAGGACTCTACAACAAAATGTGATGTCTTTCCTGTGAAGAGTTCTGGACCTAGGGTTTCTGCGCATTTTTCTGGGTTGTACTGAACTGTTGCTCAATCTCTAGTGAAATGAAATAACTAAAAAAAAAATGCAGCACAATTTTGGCGCATTTTTACAGATAAAATGGCATGAGGGAAGTGCTTTTTTGTGAACATGTTGTGTGCCCAGTTCTCTTCTGACGGTTTAATAATTTTTTGTTTAAATTTTGTATTGCTAATGATGCTATGCAAATGTTTGCATGTGTACCAATAATAAGATTAGATGTATGACTAGTACTGCGTGTAATTGTGGGGCAGGAAATGAACTGAAATTAAGAGTAGAAAGTAAACAAAACACTGCTCCTTACGAAGCAAGATGTCGACAAGAAGATGTCGGTGACAAGTCAAGAACGAAGGACGAGGGAAAGAAATGGTGGGGAGGAGGAACCAGGCGGGACTAGAGAGGCAAGGAGGCTTCCCCTTCCGCTCTCCAGTGTCCCGTTTGCTTCCTCCTCCCCACCCTTTCTTTCTCTCACTCGTCGTTCTTGACTTGTCACCGACTATAGACATGACGCGAACCTCGCGAGGTCCAAGTTCGAAAGGTTTAGACAGTTTCTAACATTGCGGAGGTTCGGTTTTGCAAAGTTAGCATATTTCTAATTCCGCCGAGGTTCGTGTTTGCAAAGTTTGCAACTTTCTAAGTCCACCGAGGATCCAGATTGCAAAGTTAGAAGATTTCAAGGTTCCTAAAAGTTTGAACTCCATGGTTTCAAATCAGAAAATTCTGAGAGTCGCCTTTTCAAGTTGTTTCCTATGACGGCCCGTCGTGTTTTCTATGGACTTGCCTCCAGGACAGCAGTGTTCAGCAAATATGGGCATCTAAAGTTGTAAATACTCCCTCCTATATCGAGGGCATTTGCAAAGGCCAGTCACATCGAATGAGTAGTGAAGAAAGGTATAAAACGCAGGCGAGCTGGTGAATGGCATCCATAGTAACCCTGAGACGTCGGAACAATAAAAAAATGGACGGAACAACGAAGTCCTAACAGAGTTACTTACGTTCGAGGCTTCGTTGAAGCTGTGTTGTGTTCTTGAAGCTGTGTTAGAGACTTCGGTGTTCTGTCCGTTTTTTTTATTGTTCCTAAGTCTCAGGGTTACTGTGGATGGATCACATGAAATGCCCCTGATGTGTTGGCGAACCAGCAAATGTCGAGTGGCATTTCGAATTGCGAGCTGATTTGCCACTTGCACAAAGTACTTTGGCATACATTTTATTTCAAACGCTCGTGAGATGATTAGGGGTCCTACACAGTGAGCTCGGTAAACATAATCCACACTTAGCTTAGTTATTGACCAGTATGCTAGGTGTGTTCTATCCAGAACCAGCCTCCGTCAAACCATAGTGAGGAGAAACTGGTCCTCCATGGGCAGGGAAACCTTCTTTCGCTTTCAGTTATCATGGACCTCATGCTCCAAAACTGTAGGTGCTTGATGTGGGGCCGTAAGAACGACAAAAAGCCATGAAGGTGTGCTGGAGTAGCAAACCCCGTGTAGAACTTGAGCTTCCTGGGACCCTTGAACAGTTCTTCATATGTGAACTCCCTGAACCTTTCTTTTAGTCGCTATTTTGACTGTGCTTCCTCCTACTTCAAGAAATTAAGCTGGCTTGTCAGCTTTTCATTGCTCCTTTCGAGCTCCCTTAATGTTTTAAAAAACTCTACCTCCATCTCTTTCTTCTGCTTTCCTACGTTGACAGCTGTTATTTTAGCCACTTCCAGCTCTCTTTGCAGGTTTACCAGATTTTCTCTTTCACTGAAGATAATCTTTTTTAGCTCTTCAACGATGTCAGTGGGTAGTGCATAGTAACGCTGAAGCTGGGCCGGGCGGTCCAGTCCGTGGTGGCGACAGCTGCAGGGCTACTGGCAGAGCAGCCAGCATCATCCACAAGGGGCTCTTATAAACCACGCCAGACACACAAGCCACAAACGGTACTACGTGCTTTTTGGTGCATTTCCTCTTCGACCGCTTTTTGACGGTAGCACCGAACTTTGCACTGATCTGGCCCATTTTGTGTGGGCAGAATACACCACCGGGACACCATAGTGACCTCAGACTTGCCTAAGGTTATGGGATACCCGATCAAGATAAAGCATGACCACAATTCTTTTTTTTTGTCGAAATCTTTGACATTTAGGATGCATTTGACTGTCTTAACCTTTCAACGCTCCTTAGTAAACTTTAGTGTTATACTACACGTGGAATGCCTTTGATGCTTATTAACTCATATTTAGAGCATCGTGAGCAATACGTCTCAGTGAATGATCATGTTTCTTGTTTGCAACTCTTGAAGTTTAGTGTGCACCAGGACAGCATACTCGGTCCTCTGTTGTTCAATGTGTATGTAAACGATCTAGTCAATATTTGCAATTAATAACGTTTTCTCATGTATGCAGACGACACGAGTGTATTTCTGTCTGCGTCGAATATGGACGAACTCATAACCGAGGCAAACTAAGTTTTAGAAATTTTTATTTCGTGGTCATCAATTAATAGTCTTAAAATCAACACTGTGACATCTAAAGCAATTGTTTTTAGACCTGTAAATAAGCACGGTGCTAGTACTTATAATCAAACGATCGGTACCGATCAGATTGAAATAACCAAACAGCACAAAGCGCTAGGTGTAATTTCTTTCAGGACATATGCAATGGAATAATCACATAGAATACCTAGTTACAAGAACCGGCAACGTTATTCAACATTAAAAATTAAAAAAAAGATTACACTCCCATGTAGGACATTTAAATTTTTTAATTTTAATATTTTTAAGAAAAGCAATTCAAGCACAAGAAAATGTCACAGCTACACAATACTCATGCCTGCTGGCACTGCTCTCGCTGCGCCGCGCCGAGCTGAGATATCAAAAAGAAATAGTGTTTATATTATTTTGAAACGTGCGAAAAATCATTACCTCTACCACCAATGCAATTGTAGCCGCTATGCAACATAAGTAGTAAACCCCGAGAAACTGTGTGGCATCGTAGGGCACTAGGGAGACTTGTATATCCCCAAAACGAGAACAGTTCCAAAGGTAGATGTTTATTCTGCGGTGTAGCCAACCAGTCTCAAACATTCTCGCCACCAGATGGCCGTAACTGTTTCTCAGCGGCAAGTCTTTTCGCACCGGGGTGCTTGCGTACAATCGGTGGATTGTCTCTTTCCCAGAAGTCAACGTGTTGCGGTGCTTCGCTATGAAGCATTCGTGCTTCTCATGCGAGAGGAACACGTGACTACCTCCGAGAACCTTCTCCATGCAGCCCTCGTCTGTGTCACTCACGGTGGAATCTTTGTTGGACGACCGTCTGCGAGCGGCCGCCATGGCACCGATGATGCCCTGCTTGCCATCTGACTTCAGCAGAAGACGGTCGAAGTATTTGCCCTTTTTCACACAGGGCAGCACTTTCCCAGAGGCGAGCTTGGGGTAGAGCTTCTCTACGGTGTCGTCTGCGTCCCAGACATATCCGGAGCTCAGGCTGGACGTCAACAGGCTCTGGAAGGAGACGGCGAGCGAGAATCCGCCAGCCATCCAGCAGAAGAGCACGATTCGTCCAGCCAGAACGCGTTGAAACCGTTCCGGTACTGGGTACGAGAAGAGCATAGCCATTGAGACTAGAACCAACACCACGTCTTGGATGCCATTGAGGAGCCCCTTCCCGAGCAGTAGTTGATGAGACAGAAGCCTAGTGCGCATATAACCATTGACAGGAACAGAATGGCGAAGAAGGCCATCGGTGCTTTTCGGATAAACACACCTGCATGGCGTGAAGGCTTACGAATCGTGTAGAAGACAATCCTTCCGTGAGCGAAGATGCGTGGAAAGTGAAGCAGTGGCCAGCTCTTTGCGGTGGCCACAACACGGTCGACCACAATGTCTATCCTACGCGTCACCAAATCTGCAATCAAATGCCCCCTTTTCACCCTTAGTGTTCTGCAGTGGACACCAAGGAACAACAAAAAATCTAATATAATGTTAGTTTCCCGGATCTCGCACTTAGGATTATAACAACCAAGCACGAGGCTCTGGTTCCTAAGTAGATGCCAGGTTTGGGCGGCGGGGAAGCTCTGCTCCGCCACGGCTGAATCCATCTGTCTGTTGTTGCCGCTGTTTGTGCAGTTCCACACTAAGCCCTGTTTAATGTCGAGGCTTTCTGCATTCACCAATGAGTTATAAACAAATTGGCTGAGGTATCCACGAGCCCGAACGCATGATAAACGATTTGTCTCAGAAAGAATAAACCAAGTAGAAGAAAGGTGGTCTGAAGAGGGTAACCACGATTGGCTATCGTTCCATAAGGACTCAGAAACAACGGCCACTCTCTTTTGTTGTCGGCAGTGCTGTATCGGAGGTGCTTCCGGTACACTGACCAAGAACCGCACCAGTACCTTGCTCTGAAGGTGGTGCCGATTCTGCGCCGGAAGAGAAAGCTGTTCATGTTTTCTCTTGCGCACAGGACGTCGACGTCAGCGTCATTCTGGAGCAGAAGATTCACACCGTTTTTTGTTGCGCCCAGCGGTGCAACGGGCATAGGGACAACGAACAAGGCGACGAGAAGACATGCAAGCATCTTCAACAGGCGTTTTTGGTAGCCGAGAACTAAACCACAGAGCAGAGCGAAGACGTCTCAGAATTGTCCAATTCAAGTGAGAGCCTTGAGGCTCCTTCCTGATTTTTATTCAGTGTTTGGATTTCCGGAGGCTGTCATCTCTCCTTATGAAAGCAAATAATTCCACGATATAAGGTGGCAGAATTTCGACCCTTGGAAAATGAGAAAGCGCGATCGATGCTTATTGCTTCTCCTGGCAGCAGCTTCCTTTATTGATAAGTGTCTTCCATGCAGATAGCACAGGTATTGTTGATGTCTTCAGGCAGAAGGTCTCAATATTTATTATAGGAAAGAGAATAAGGAAACGTCCGAGGAAGGTAAAATGGAGAGGCGTTACGGGAAATGAGACACGTGGGCTCGAGATAATAAATACCTGGGTCATTTTTCTCCTCGAAGGTTTCCTGATTTGGACACTCGCCTGCGTCACTGAAAGGCACATATCAATATTTACCAATCGCTCGCGCATCTTGATCGCCGATCAATTCAATGCACGGCACGCCCTATATTTCCCTTCAACACCATAATCATTTTGCCCCGTGTAGAGTTTTAACTTCGGTGAAAATATTGATTCGCGTGTACCAAAGCTAAGTATTATAAAGCTCAACTTAACAAAAACACAAAGCGCCTATCGGTGAACTATAGTCGAGTGATAAATGGCTTTCGCCTGAAGCAGATTTGCGTCGCTTTTTTGTCATGGTCTGGTCCGAGTCCCGTTGTTGGAGTGGATTCCGTTGCCGATCGAAAACGGGGCACCACGACGTGAAGTGCGGATAGGCCCGTTCCGAGTCAAAAGTCGACTTTTTGGTTCTGGAAGGCAAAAGCTCTAGTCGCACTTCTTTTACATCATACAAAAAGGAAAAATAAAGAAACACGGCGTCTGCTGCTGACATAATGACAAAATTATATGCGGATGTTTCTGAAGCATGTTGGAACCATTTTTGCTTCATGCATGTATGCTTCCATCATGTTTGCAGAGAGTTTTTTTTTTGTACGACCAACGTCATAGGAGCAAGCAATGCACCACAGACAGTTTCGGCAGACCGCCTTATTTATAATATATTAGCAGGGTGACGGCAGCCTAAGATTTCCGCACGAGCGATTATAAAATTGCTCCGTGCTGAAGGGCGACTGAAGATTAGAGCGCGAAGCAGACAGGAGGAACACGTGATCGCCTATTTCTTCCGTTTTATTTTTTTTTTTACGAGCCAAAAGCTGTCACAGCAGCCTTCCAGTGATGTCTCGCTAATATGGACGTCGTCAATACGAGGTCCGCACCAGCATAGTGGGAAAGTGCGGTGGAGAAAACGAGAGCACTCCAGTCGCAGGGTATAGCATGAGCGTCTTTTTCCTTTGCTTTTCCAACAAAAGAAAAAAAAAAACACGTGACATTGACTTTTCTCTTTGGGCAGGGGGCCTACTATGCCCCCAAGGATCAACTAACTACCATAGATAATTTTATGGTCATACAGCATTTCGAAGGTGCACTAGCGTGATTGTCATTGTTTCTTCCCAAAAACATGTAGCGAGGAAAGTTCTCTGTGAAACGTGAACAAAAAGTCCAATATCTCTTCAAGAAATGCATACAGTAAATAAAGTATTGCCGAATTTTTTTTTCTTAAAATCATTTGTGAAGTTCATATTTCAACCATATTCTCGAAAATACATCGAGAATTTTATTATGTCCGTTTATCGTGTCACAAAAAGCTCGATCCGTGTTTAAAATACATTTGAATCAAATATGCTCGCTTTTTGCTAAAAGGTTTTTTAGATTATAGCCTGCAATGTTTTTCGGGCTCATGTATATAATCTGTACAAAACGGGCCCGGCTCAGGCTTATGTTAAAAAAAAATTTGTCGGGCTCGGGCCGGGCTTTAGCTTGTCTAAAAATTCTGCCGAGCCCGTGCCGGGCCCGGGCATTTTCTCTTCCGGGCCGGGTCGGGCCGGAGCCTAGAAATTCCGGCCCGTGCAGTGCTCTAGCAGGGTGTATGTCCAGTTCCGTCGGATGAGCTCTGCTAGTAGCCTTCCAGTGACAATGTGTACGTTGGACAAACGGGCCGCTGTCTAAATGAGAGACTTGGAGAACATTCGTATTCACTCTGGGCCGCCGTTGGAGTGGTGGCTACCTTACACTGTAGGACTGCAAGTGCCTGCCTAATGTAAGTGAAGTCATTCTTTTAGATAAACTAACAGACAGAGTAACAAGGGAAAGCATCGAGGCACTTTTTTATCGCTGAACTTGGCGGGCAATGTGTGAGCGAACCGTCAGTGGCTTTATCTGAAAAAGAGTTCGGGTACATTCGATCAACTATGAAGGGCATTACGACGCAGTCACTCCTATGACCTATCTTGACATAATAGGCTGCTTGGTTGGCGCGTGTGTGGTATTTATTTTTTTCTAATTAAGATGCTTCATCTGTTTCTCCTTCCTTTTTTTGTGTGTATTAAACAACAGTTGTTAGTTCAGCGCCGTCCTGTTGTGTGTGTTTTTTTACCCTTGTCCAAGTTTTTTCGCCGCTGTTCCTTCCAGATGTCAATAAATATTCCTAATGTGAACTGTTTACGTTCCATAATGTGTCATATTATTTCTTTCTTCGATATTAAAGCGCATTCCATTGACTTTTCCTTGTGAAATTCGAACTGGAAGTCAGTTAACTTTGAATGCTAGGTAAATATTTCGTCTAAACTATAGAATATAATTTTCCTAGCTCTTTGGAAAATATTGACAAAACAGAAATGGGTCTATAATTTGTAACTAAATGTTTCTCTCCAAACTTATGCAAAACGAAAACTTTCTCGAGTTTCCATGCTATCTGCAAATTTACCACTCGACAATGCTAAGTTGAATATATATACCAAAAGTGGGGCCATTACATCGATTATGAATTTAACGGGTTTTATTTGTATATCATCTTGCACCTATTTAATCCCATGAATACACGGCGAACTTCAAATTCGTCTATCGACTGTAGAAAAAGCGAGTCTATCACGCGGTGCGAAATAAACGCGGAAGCATGCTCATTGCGCGCGCGAGAGGGCAGGTTAGAGAAATTGCAGTTAAAGAGCTCAGATAGTTCTATTCCGGACACACTTTCTGCAGAAAGTGAAAGTTCATCTATTGAATTTGTCGCTTTGTTGCGTTTAAGCACTTCGTTTATTGACTGTCAAACAATCGCTGGATGCTTCTTGTGAACGTCACAAAAAAGACGTTTGTAATACTTTTTTTCACTGCAGATATGAGTTGACTGAGATACTTCTTAAACACTGCAAGATCACCGTCATCCTTTGAAAATAGGAAAGACTAGTATACGCGATTGCTATTTTTTTATCATGTTTAAAATAGTTGGGGTGACCCATGGTTTTCTTGTTCGTTTTTTAGCAGTAACCGCATTGTACGAAAATGATGCGATGTAAATCGTTTTAAGAATATTTATAAACTCGTTATATGATTCGTTTACACATTGCTTTGAAAATACCAAACTCCAGTTTGTTCGGATGACTGTGCTTCGAAAGGACCGCAGTTGGCAGTCAGTTATGGTTTGGAAAGTTGATAGTTTATAAACGCTCCTTGATAAATCCTGAGTGTGAAACATATAAAAGATTGGTCTATGATCGCTCATGTCACTGATAATATTACCTGCACTGCGAACTATAGTGCTTATATTTGCAAGAAAAACATCGATACAACTTGACGTAGAACGGGTAATTATAGTAGGAGACGTGATCACATACAAAAAACACCCCTACTGAATGTACTACTCAATCGTGACGATACAGTTTTTCAGACAATTTGCATCTAAGTCACCGCCCAGAACAAGTATGTAGTTATATAAATGCATAAAATATAAATACCCCTCAAGAAAAGACAAAGAAAAAAGTTCCCAGCTCGCGTTTATTTTACAACAGCGAGCAGCTGGCGTCCGTGCTTCACGTCCGTACGTGCCTCAAGACATCACCAATACCTGTGCTATCTGAATGGATGACATTTATCAATAAAGGAATCCGCTGCGAGAAGAAGCAATAAGCATCGATCGCGCTTTCTCATTTTCAAAGGGTCAAACTTCCGCCCACTTCAATCGTGGCATTATTTGCTTTCATGGAGATAGATGACTGCCTCCGGAAATCCAAACACTAAATAAAAATCTGGAAGAAGCCTCAAGGCTCTCACTTGAGTCGGATATTTCTGAGACGTCTTCGCTCTGCTCTGTGGTTTAGTTCTCGGCTCCCAAAACCCCTGTTGAAGATGCTTGCATGTCTTCTCATCGCCTTGTTCGTTGTCGCTATGCCCGTTGCACCGCTGGGCTCAACAAAAAACGGTGTAAATCTTCTGCTCCAGAATGACACAGACGCCGACGTTCTCTGTGCAAGTGGGAAACATGAACAGCTTTCTCTTCCAACGCAGAATCGGCACCATCTTCAGAGCGAGGTACTGGTGCAGCTACTGGTCAGTGTACTTAAAGCACCTCCGATACAGCACTGCCGACAACAAAAAGACAGTGGCCGTTATTTCTGAGTCCTTATGGAACGATAGCCAATCGTGGTTACTCTCTTCCGACGACCTTTTTTCCGCTTGGTTTATTCTTTCTGAGACAAATCGTTTATCATGCGTTCGGGCTCGTGGATACCCCAGCCAATTTGTTCATAACCCATTGGTGAATGCAGAAAGCCTCGACATTAAACAGGGCTTAGTATGGAACTGCACAAACAGCAGCGACAACAGCCTGATGAATTCAGCCGTGGCGGAGCAGAGCTTCCCCGCCGCCCAAACCTGGCAGCTACTTAGGAACCAGAGCATCATGCTTGGTTGTTTGTTTCCTGAGTGCGAGATCCGGGAACATAACATTATATTAGAATTTTTGTTGTTCCTCGGTGTCGATTGTAGAACACTAATGGTGAAGAAAGAGAATTGGATTGAAGATATGGTGAAGCGAAGGATAGACATTTTGGTCGACCGTGTTGTGCCCACCGCAGTCCACTGGCGACTGCTCCACTTTCCACGCTTCTACTGTTACGGAAAGATGGTCTTCTACACGGTTCGTAAGCCTTCACGCCGTGCAGATGCGTTTATCCGAGAAGCACCGACGGCCTTCTTTACCATTCTGTTCTTATCAATGGTTACCTGCACACTAGGCTTCTGTCTCATCAACTACTGCTCGGGGAGAGAGCTCCTCGATGGCATCCAAGACGTGGCGTTGGTTCTGGTCTCAACGGCAATGCTCTTCTCGCACCCCGTACCGGAACGGTTCCAACGCGTTCTGGCTGGACGCATCGTGCTCTTCTGCTGGATGGGTGGCGGATTCTCGCTCGCTGTCTCCTTCCAGAGCCTGTTGACGTCCAGCCTGAGCTCCGGATATGTCTGGGACGCAGACGACACCATAGAGAAGCTCTACCCCAGGCTCGCATCTGGGAAAGTGCTACCATGTGTGACCAAGGGCACCTACTACGAAGGTCTTCTGCTGCAATCAGACGACCAGCAGGGCATCATCGGTGCCATGGCGGCCGCTCGGAGACGATCGTCCGACAAGGATTCCACCATGAGCGACACAGACGAGGGCTGCATGGAGAAGGTTCTCGGAGGTAGTCATGTGTTCCTCTCGCATAACATGCACGAATGTTTCATAGCGAAGCACGGCAACATGGTGACTTCTGGGAAAGACACAATCCACTGGTTGTACGCAAGCACCCCGGTGCGAAAAGACTTGCCGCTGAGAAACAGTTACGGCCAACTGGTGGCGAGAATGTTCGAGACTGGTTTGCTGTCGCGCAGAAGGTGCGTCGGCCTTTGGAACTGTTCCCGTTTCGAGGATATAAAGGTCTCCCTGGTGCCCTTCGACGCCACACAGTTTCTCGGGGTTTACTACTTGTGTTGCGGAGCGGCTACAGTTGTGTTGGTGGTAGAGGTAATAATTGGTCGCATCTTTCAAAATACTATAATGACTATTTCTTGTTGACATTTCAGCTTGGCGCGGCGCCGTGAGAGCAGCACCGACAGACATGAGTATTGTGTAGCTGTGATTAAATATGCCTGCACTCAATAACATTCTACTGTGCTTAAATTGCTTTCCTTTAATAAAATAAAAAAATTGAGAAGTCATACATAGGAGTGAAATCCTTTTTTATTTTTTTATTTTTAATGTTGAATGAAGTTGCCGGCTTCTGCAACTAGGTATTCTACGTATTTCCCCCATTGCATATATTCTGAAAAAAATATACACCAAGCGTTTTGTGCTGTTTGATTATTCAATCTCGTCGGTTCCGATCTTTTGATTATAACTACTAGTAACGTGCTTATCTACAGGTCTAAAGACAATTTCTTTCGACTGTGCAGTGTTTATTTGAAGACGATATAACTTGATGACCATGAAATAAAAACATTTCTAAAAGTACGTTTGCCTTGGTTATGAGTTCGTCCATAAACGATGCAGACAGAAATACACTCGTGTCGTCTGCATACATGGGAGAACGTGATTGGTTGCAAATATTGACTAAATCGTGAATGCACACATTGAACAACAAAGGACCGGGTATGCTTCCCTGGGGCACACCAAACTTCAAGAGTTGCAAACAAGAAACATGATCATTCACTGAAACGCATTGCTTACGATGTTCTAAATATGAGTCGATAGGCATCAAAGGCAAGCCACGTATATCATGACACAGAAGTTTATCAAGGAGTGCTAAACAGATAAGCCAGTCAAACGCTTTCCAAAGGTCAGTAAATATTCCTAATGTCAACTGTTTACGTTCTATATTATGTCATATTATTTCTTTCTGCGATATCAAAGCGCATTCTATTGACTTTTCTTTGTGAAGTTTGAACTGGAAGTAAGTTAGCACTGAATGCTAGGTAAATATTTCGTCTAAATGATGGAATGTAATTTTCCCAGCTCTTTAGATAATATTAGCAAAACTGAGATGGGTCTATAATTTGTAACTAAATTTTTGTCTCTTCACTTATGCAAAACTGAAGCTTTCGCAAGTTTCATGCTATCTGGAAATTCGCCACTCGACAATGCTAAGTTAAATATAGATACCAAAAAGTGGGGCCACCATATCGATCACGAATTTAACGGGCTTTATTTATATATCGTCTATGTCATGGCTTTTGCTCTTATTCAATCCCATAAATACACGGATCACTTCCAATTCGTCTATCGACTGTAGGAAAAGTGTGTCTGATACGCCGTGCGAGATAAACGAGGAAGCATGCTTATAGTGCGCGCTAGAGGTTAGGTCAGTGAAATGGAAGTTAAAGAGCTCAGATAGTTGTATTCCAGACACACTTTCTGCAGAAAGTGAAAGCTCATCATTTGACTTTCTCTGTTTGTTGCGTTTAAGCACTTCGTTTATTGACTGTCAAACAATCGCAAGATGCTTCTTGTGACCGTCACAAAAAGACATTTCTGATACTCTGTTTTTTTTTTGTTTGCAGATATGAGTTGACTGATATACTTCTAAACACTGCAAGATCACCGTCATATTTTGAAAATAGGTAAGACTGATATAAGCGATTACTATTTTTTATCGTGGTTAAAATAGTTGTGGTGACCCATAGTTTTCGTATTTGTTTTTTTTAGCAGTAAGCGTCTTATGCAAAAACGATGCGATGTACATCATTCTAAAAATATTTATAAACTCATAATGTGCTTCGTTTACACATTGCTTTGAGTATACATAACTCCAGTTTGTTCGCATGACTGCGCTTCAAAAGGACCGCAGTTGTCAGTCAGTTATGGTTTGGAAAGTGGATAGTTTATCAACGCTCCTTGATAAATCCTGAGTGTGAAAACATAGAAAAGATTGGTATATGATCGATCATGTCACTACTAATATTACCTGCAGTGCTAACTATAGTGCTTATATTTGTAAGAAAAACGTCGATACAACTTGACGTAGAACGGGTAATTCTAATGGGAGACGTGATCACATTAAAAAAAACGCTACTACTGAATGTACTACTGAGTCGTGACGATAGATTTTTTCCAGACAATTTGTATTCAAGTCACCGCCCAGAACAAGTGAGTAGTTATTTGACTGTATAAAATAAAAATACCTCTCAAAAAAAGACAAAAAAAAAAAAAACTCGCGTTCGATCCATAACAGCGGGCAGCTGAAGTTCGTGCTCCACAGTTACGATTATATAGTCGTCTGTAATTTCCTTAAAGGCATCGAGTATTGCACACCTAATACCCTGTCTAACATAAACACAAACACCTTCCTGTCGTTTAACGCTTTTCTTTCAAAAGAAATGGTTATAACTCGGTACTAGATTTATAGCCTGGAAGTCTCACTTACCGCCCCTTATTGCCTGCACAGCGAATCTTGGAGACCCATTTTTGTCTCTCAGCTTCCGGTTCTTCGGGAAGCTGTGATATCCCACGCCTTTGTGCCGGGTGCTGTTGTCGTTGCACCCATGGACGCAGCGTGTGAAACGGCCATAGCGGCGGACGGAGGGAAAATAAACAAGTTCAGACGCATAACGCCGCGGCGTCTCTTGATTTGTGGAGCTCGGCGACACGGCGTATAGCGCAGCCGAGCTCGCCGAGCAAGAGGATCGAAAAGGACTAAAGTTCCCATAATGCTTTGCGGCAGCGGTGGCGTAGCGAAACTGGCCGATGAGATCGCCCTTTGCAGGGTGCAAGTTCGTCTGCTTCTTTTGCAGGGGCTGTGATGACGTCAGGAAGACGCCGAGCTCTGATTGGTTCTTATTAAAGGATAGTGGGTAGAACCTCAATGCTAGCTGCCTTGAGGTCAAGCCACTGTCCTTCCAATCAAAGCCAATCAGAACTCGGCGCCCTTTTGACGTCTCCGCAATCCTGTGCAAGAAGCACACGTCTTGCTTTCCGCATTCGTGACGAGCGACTTCGACGGGCGCGATATTATGATCTTCTTCCTCCCACAATTGTGTGACATTCGGGAGAAAATAAATGCTTATTTGAGCTCGTTATCCCCAATCAGTTGCTTTTTTTTTTCGCCTACTACGGTGCAGCTAGCCCCTGCCTCCAATCGCTGCTTCGATCACACCGATCGCATTTGTACCGTTGGTCTACGACCTGCTTGTGATTTGGTTGGGCCTTTCTCAGCGTGACGGGGCCCGCTGGGCGCGCCGTCTAGTGGACGACGTCTGCACGATCGCGTTCGGAGCCTGAATCTATAGTTATATACTTTGCGAGCTAATGGGACCAATCGAACAACGTCAACAGCACACACTATCATGGTGTTCGTTATGTTTCCCTAAGTGTTCTATCATCGCTCAACCAATCATGGAGCGAAGCAGGCCCAGTTACTCGCGCTTTTGACGCTGCACGATTTGTCCGATTAGCTCATGGCGACGGCTGAAAACGAAGTGTAGGATGATGCGTCCCCGGTGCGGTAGCCATGAACCTTACCCGCAGCCAATTGGTCAGCCGCTGCGCTCCCGCCTTCCAATAGTTGAAAGTTCCCCTAACACGTCACGAAGTGAAAATGTTTGCTTGTTTTTTTTTTTTGTTTTGGTAATTTCAGTATGCTTATAACTTCAAAAAATATTGAGAATATCAAAAGAAAAAAAAGTTTTTCATCGGTGCTTTTACGTTCCATCAACTGAGTTTTAGCGACTGATCTCAATGACAATTGCTGGATCGCGTTTGCCTGCTCCGCGAATGCGGCCACTGGCGGCCATCTTTTTGGTAGAGTTATATTACTTCTAGCCAAGGTACAGCTGCTGCAGCCACTATCATCCATCCATGGCAGACGGCGTTGTGGCAGTTCTGGTGGCAGGCTGCCATCAAAATAGCGTGGGTGATAATTTGTAATTGATTGAAATTGTTTGACGAAACATATTTTTGAAACCCTGCGTGAACGGTAGCCCGATCTTTGAGGACCCGGCGAAAGTTCTACGAAAGCGCAGCACCGGCGAAAAGCAGCACAGCACTCATCGAAAGTCGCATCGAAAGAAGCATCGAAAGCAGACGCCGGTACGGAGTCTGCTTTCGTTGCCAGTTGCGCTGCTTTCCCCCGTGCTGCGCTTTCATAGAACTTTCGCCGGGTCCTCAAAGATGATGCTACCGTTCACGCCGGGTTCCAAGAATCTGCTTCGTTGAACAACTTTAATCAAGCACGAAATATCACCCACGGTACAGTGTACTAGATCTACGGCTATTTTATGATTTTATGGCATCCTGCTGCCATCGCGCTGTCCGCCATATTACTATGATGGCTAGAGACAATATAACTCTACCAAAAAGATGGCCGACCGTGGCCGCATTCCCGTCCATATCGGAGCTGGTCAAACGCGATCCAGCAAATAGACATAGAGATCAGTGGTTTAAGCCCATATTTCAAACCAGTCTAAAAATCAGTGGAGGGCCGCCTTAACTTCTATAGCCAGTTAGGTCAATAACATAAAAAAAGAAGTTAGGAATCTTAAATTTTTATTGGAACCTACTGATTAACTAAATGTATTCATTTTTTTCTTGAATAATTAAAATGTTAATTAAAAATTTTATTCATTCATTTGTTCATTCATTTATACTACATATTCTTGTTCAGGATCGCAGTAGGAATGGTACATAAACAACAATACACAAGCAAATACATGGCAAAAATGAAAAACAATCCAAATTGTAATAAGATAGCATGTCATAAATCTATAGAAGAAACAAATAGTAGAAAAAAAAAGCACAAGCAAAACAAAGCTACTATTCACTCAACATCGAAGTGTTTTCTTCACTGTTCGGGAATGAGTTTAAAGGGGCACTGACATCCCAAAGGTCGTATTTTTGTTGTCTAAAACGATGCAAATTGTAATCATAAGACGAAGAAAAAAAAAACACTATGCGAAAAAACAAAATCCGCACGCTCGCGCGCGTCTAGTTATTTTCGACGTCCTTCTCTCCCTCTCCTCACCTCCTGGCTTCTTTTTATTTGGGACGTAATCGATTATAAAATTTAGAAGCTTTGTAAGCGATATTTCTATAATATTTAATAACGGCATTCGTAAAACATGTTTTTTAACGCAACTGCGAACGCACTACGGCCCTTTCTTTTTGAAATACCGAAAATCGGAGTCCGCAGTGATGTCGCCTCCTGGCTTTTTATCCTCCCTCGGAAAACACTGCGGCCCTCGGCACATGTAGTACTGAGGATGATCGGTGAGTCGGGGAATCGGACGAAGTTCTTTTTTTTAGGTGCCCAATGACCTCTCAGACTTCGAAATGGAAATCGTCAAACGGTCAAACCAACTGGGTTTGGTGTCTGTGTACCGTAGTTTCGGTTGTGACTCCGCCGTGGCAGCCTTTCACGCAAAACCGGTGCGACGCGGGCCCTCATGTCGCTCACAAAACTCCACTGCGCGTTCTCTTCGACCTCCCACCGTTTGAAAGAATTCGATATCGCTGAAAGGGCCCTAAAAGAACTTCATACTCAAAATTGAAGTGTCGTCTGCTCACAGCGATAGGTGGCACACACAGAGAAGAGCGCCTGATCGGGGGACGCGGGCGTACACGGCACTTCGGGTCGGAGCGGCTGTGAGGCGTGAGAGAAACTCGAGTTGCAGGACGACTCAATCTTTGACGTCACTGCACTGGCACGGAGCGCGCGGGAACTTCAAATTCGGCTTTTGGAAATTGTGTTCTTACTTCACAAATGCTGAGCTCCTAAGTTTGAAGTTTAGGGTAATGTCCAGGTATCGTTTTCAGTTGTTCCGGATAATAAAAAAAAAGTATTTTGGCCTCTCAATGCTTCTTTAAAGGGGCCCTGCAACAACTTTTTGACTGTTTTTTAATTTGCACCGAACCCAAGCGCACTGAACGTAGTAACTTAATGAAACTTTTCGCAAAATTCGCTTTATTTTAGGAGTTATAGGCAAATTAGAATTACTAAACCAAGCAAAAAATAACCTCCTCATGACGTCGTAGGTCCTGGCTTGAGTGGCCGTGAACTAGAGGAAGGATAGTGAGCTCATCGAGCGCTCACGGCTGCCGCACTCCGTGTCGACGGCACGAGAGGGCGCCACTAAAGCGTGTTTTGGATAGGCTGTATGAAGCGGGCGGCCAGGGCGGCTCGCATTGCATTTGCTGCGCGATTAAAGACTATTTCGGCATTACACTTCATTGGCCACAAACAACAGCAAACACGGGGTAAAGATCAGTTCAGAATGGGAGCCACTTCGGGCTGCCATACCGCCAAATGGCCTTTCTACGCTCCGGGACCTTTCTACGCTCGCCGTTCGTCGGCGCCTCATCCCACTAGCCCTTTCTAATATGCGCCGCTTTTTCCGCCACTTGGTGACAGGTATGTCGACGGGTCATTTCATGTTTCCGTACTTTATAAACTGCATTTGTTTCTTTTCTGATCTAAAATACTGAACAAAAACTACTTTCATACATAATTGAAACAGTTCGGGACACTTATATTTTGTATCTCGACGAAAAAAAAAAGCTTTTAGCGGCTCTAACCGGTAGTAAGCCCAGGACCAAAAACGTCACATTTTGCGCGCTTTCGGTACCGCGGGTCGCCCTCGTCGGTGGAGGAGGTTTCCGCGTCGTCCGGTTAAAATATGACGCACTAATATTTAGTTACTCTCTCCGTGCCCGCTGGCTTGTCCGAACCCCAAGAGACGTGGAAACCGCAAAAAAGGTAGACGCCTAAATATGATTGCAGGGCCCCTTTAAAGAACGAAAGTTTGTTATTTCAGCGGCTGTTCATTCCAGTCTTCAAAAGTATGAAGAAAAATTTAGTACCGGAACACGTAATGCCGTGGCTATGGCTCTACAATATAATACTGTTGTTGATGTGTTGGAGAGCGTTCATCGAAGGGTAATTGCTTAACAGAATAATAGGTCCGTTTATGTACAGTGCTCAGCAAACTTATCTGGAACACGTGCTAAGCCTACTTTTGGCTTGTTTTATTTTTTTTTCTATCTGTGCGTGCATAGCTGGCACTAGCTCTAAGCTATTTCTCTTTGTGTCCCACTATGTCTGTGGCATACCTTCAGTTCACATAAATATGCGCAGTTCTCTCATATTTGATCTTTTTTCTGCATTCAATATTCCACAAGTGTTCCGTATAAGTTTGACGAGCACGGTACATGACAGCAGCCACAAGTTAGGATGCCGTGACTTCAGAGCGCCACGTGTGTACGCTCGTCCCTTTTTAATAGAACTTCTACAATCAACTGTTGGGATGACAGCAT
>JAZHYW010003360.1:0-46886 GCA_037355805.1 Ixodes ricinus
ACGCGGGTGTGCTGCGGCAAAGAAAGACACGCAACATCGCAAACATCACAACGCCTAGTTCGCAATTGTTGCTTCACTGCAGTACACCAGTGTGCGGTGAGAAGCGCACTCAACAAAGCTAACTAACCCACCAGAGACGATCACGAGATTATTGCGAAACTTCCGAGTACTGTCAGTGCTTGGTGCGAAATCAAATCTAATATTATGTTATGTTTCAGGACTTTCGATTATCGAAAGTCCTGAAAACCTGCAATAGCCTACCCTAAGGATCTGGTCCAATAGCGAGGCCTGCACAGGGGCGGATGCAGGAATTTCCTGAGGGGGGTCAGGTGTTGGTCAGCGTACCATTTGTTTAGGAATCCCCTCCCCTCTCCTTCGTTTTACGCCCTAAATTTTACACATGCAGAAATCAAGAGGGGGTCAGGACATCCAGACCCCCCTCTAAATCCGCCCCTGGGCCTGCAGCTGTTATATTTGGCACAAATGGCACAGCAATCACATCACTGGGTGATAAAAGGGAGGTGGCTGATTGGTCCGGCAGGCACTGTAGTCTTAAGGGTGAACAGAGTATAGATGATGCACACTTTTGAAAAGGGTCTATTCAAGGGTAGCTGACAGGCTGTCGGTGGCTGCAATACAAATAGCAAAAGCGCATACTGCAATGTTCACTCGTCTCCTATCATTTTTATATAGCCTTTGTTCTTGCCATGGGCAACACTGGATCCCACCGCTGCCGGCATGTCGTGGTCGAGACAGGTTAACGACGACAACTGGTTTATTGCATACAATACGTGGTCTTGCGGGCTGTTGGGCTAGTGGCATCGATTACATGATGGGCCTTGTCTGCTAACCTTCTTTTGTGTCTTTTTGCTGGTGCTTGCAGCATGAGGTGCTGTGCTGGGCTGTGGGCTCCGGTGTTGCAAACAGCAGTTCTGAATCACCATAAAAAGAAAAGAAAAAAAGAAGAAACAGGGTGACAAACCTGTAACGATGTAGCAAACAGAGATGTTTTACGCTGACTTTACACGAAAAATCTTTTTGAACGTTTTGACATTGCAAGGCAAACACAATTTTGTAAGTTTCACGGTCTAAACCAACAAGCACGCCAAAGGATTGAAGATCCATTCCGCTGCCTGGCCATGATCTGACGAGCAGCTGAAATCTCGTTACATCTTGAAGTCGCAATAGCTCCAATTCCAGTCTCGAGTTCACGAGCACCAATTGCTGAAATAACAACGTGCTATTTTTGGTGTGATCACCACCAAAAATACAATTATTCATGCTGTATAGACCCAAACTTTTGGAGTCATAACATGCAACAATGCCTATGCCTTACGTTGATGCACCTGGAACCATACATTACAAAACCAGAAAAATAAAACAATCAAATTTTGTGGTCAATTAACCTTCTGAACCTGCAGTGATTATGAAATTACACTACAAGCATATACAGATTAATTAAAAAAGTATGTTTAATATCTATCTTGAATGAACTGCTATGTTTTATTGTAAATATACCATTCTTGCAAGCACATCAAACGCAATGATTGAAATATGACAGAGGCATCTTGGGACATTTGGGATGCGAGTCACCTCACCATGGCCATTGCTAGCCTGGCTGCAAGCATGCCAGTTGACAGTGTCACCAAATACTCTACCAGGAAAAATACATTTGTCTATTCATTTATGCCAGCGCACCCACAGTGCCGAATGTGGCTCTCCTAGTGGTGTAGACACCACACATCTGAAAGAATGCATGAGGATCACACCGTCCATGCTGTACAGTAGTCATGCCGCACCAAGAAAGGGGGCTGCCGTGGGCACACCGAGATACCGGGTTTGCCCAGACAGCAGACACAGCTGTCTCAACTTGTGCTCCAGCTGTCCACAACCATAGATGGCAACAGTAATCTATTGTTGCCATCAATCGTCCCAATAAACAGATCTCACTAAGCGTTTCACGCATGTGTGACGCCGCCATAACTTTAGTTTACAGGAGGCAGGGGGCAGTGCATGAGACGGCTCGTGTCATCTCGTCACGCGCAAAGCTCCAGCGGGGTTCTCCCACATGCAAAAAGACTAAAGTTCCTTTGATGCATTGCGGCAGCGGCGGCTTAACGAAATTGGCTGGTGAGGTAGGTCTATTCAAAGAGAAAGACCCTGAGGCTGCTGCGCATCCGGTCATTCTAACCATGCAAACCCTATTCGTGCCAAGGCCATTGGATTTTTATGGAGTGAGATATTTTCATAGTAAAGCATTTGGTGTTATCATGTCACACCCTAGTGGCTGTCAACACTCATGGGCTATATAATTCTTCTTCCCTTTCAAAGAATTCTGTTACATCTGAAAGATAAGAGGTTGAAAACAGGGATGGAGAAGAAAATCACAAGAAAGGAGAGGTAAAGCAAAGCGACTGACCGGATCGTCCTGGGCGAGCCAACGCAGGACATCTGTCTGTGAGGAGTGCGGGCTGGGGAGGTGTGTTGCCCAACGTGGGGGCCCTTGAAGCAAACCTAGCCCGGGCTTGGCTCAACTGCCAGGACCCCACTTTCACCAGACACGGGGACACCTAGCACAGCCAGGCATGCAGGGGGTCTGAACCCATGCTGGGCTCGGGGCTCATGGTGATTGGTGACGCCACTCACCAAACACCCACAAGCGCACAAGTCTCCTGTGGTGACCAAACCCTGTAAAAAGGTATTCAGTACATGAAGTAGATACTGATCGAGCCAAGTGAGACATTCACTTCAACTGAAAAAAAAAAAAGAAGGCACAGCTCAGACATATGATTAGGGTTGTTCGTTTTCGGGTTTTTTAATTTTTTAAATTCGGGGGTGAAAATCGGGTGCTATTTTTCAAGCTCATAATCGGGGAGAAATCGGGTTTTTTGTGGAAACATTCCAAAATTCAGTTTTTTTCGGGTTAAATTTACAAATGTACTCAATAACATATTTGTTTTTTTCTTTTATTGCTGCGTATTACGAGCTTTTTAACGTTGACATGTTAATATTAGGAGTCTGTTTCAAGCTGGTAATCGGGGGAGGGGGCGGGGCATCGGGGTTTTTTAGCTCCAACTGCCGTCGGTCGCCTCAAGGGAAGCACCGCCTACGGCATCCTCTTCTCCCTCAGGTGTCAACAAAAACCCCGACAGTTCGAGGGACGGTCGTCTTTGATCAGATATTCCGCTATGGAATAGACCTGTCAAGTTTTCCCGACCTGTTTACGCGACTGACTGGCTCGGACGTTGTTCGTGAGAAAGGTTGGACGCCAGCGAGATGGCCATGCTACCCGAGAGACCCTGCTGGGCGTCGACACCTCAGCGGTCGAAGGGGGATTGATAGTGCATTTCACAAGCTGCGTGCAGCAGGGCCGAAGCTACGTGCCGTGCCGAGGGCCGAGGCGGTTCCATCTGCACAGCGGGGGGACGAAAATGTCCCTCCGAGGCCCCAACGCCTATTGTCGCTTTTCCTCAGCCGGCCTCCGTAGAATGACACGGTGAGTTAGGCGCGCTCGTTGGGCGGTTGGTTAAGAGTCGTGTAGCGTCCACAGTGCTGCACGCAGCTTGCGAAATGAACTATGGGTCACTGTTGTCCCGAGGTAGGGTAGCTAGCGTGTGTGCTCGCAAACTCCGTGCGGCGTAAAAAAAAATAGGTTGGTTATGTGGTTTTGGAATTCGGGGAGAAATCGGGTTTAACCCGATTCTCCTGAAACATGTTCGGGGTGTAGAAATCGGGTAAAATCGGGTTTTACCCGAAAACGAACAACCCTACATATGATGGATGCCCAAGTGCAGTTGTCTGTCACGTCCAATGTATTTTCCATGCTCCAAGTGAACTAATAGTGATCATAGATGAACTCACAGCTAAAAAGTAAAATGTGCCCAAAATACTGAAAGCTGAGCTAAAGTATGCACAGCTTTCTTAACCGAAATACCTAATTATGTTTTTGTTTCACTTGTCTTTCTCATTAAGTGACACCTCTTTTTCAGCTACAAATGGAATGTGCTCATGTGAAACCTATAACTTCATGCTAAATCTGGGTCATTCCTCCTCTGCAGTGTGCTGGCTTGCTCAAAATGAAATCAGGTGGTGTTATCTCCGTCTCAAGAAAAAGAATTGTCAAGGCTAGTGCAGCCTTAGCTTAGCAAAGCTTTTTCTTGAGGCTTCCTTAGATAGACCGACAGAGTTACATTCGAACAAACGAGCCAAAAAATAGACTATGGACATCAGAATCAAGATTAGACATTCCACTGAAACGAATAGCCAAGTGAAATCACCACTTAGCTGAATGCTCAGGCGGTCGTAACCTGCCAACTCGATAGCCTCCACCAAAAACTCTTTTCATTGCATCAGTTGGAAAAGTAAACGTGAAACACATGCACGATAAAGACAGGCATTATACGATGGTTCCCACATCAAGCGTAGCTGGCGTCCTACGACACTGTGACATGCCACGTCCCGATGTCGCATTGTGGTGAGCTGGCTGAAGCAAGCGGAAATTGCAACCGCATATTTTGGTCATTCCACAGCAGTGTCAGCTCTATGCAGTTTCAATGTTCTCATGTTCTGCAAAGTTCCTGCAAGCACCATGAGTGACAAGGAAGATGTTGTGATATCACTATCTATACTACAAACAAACAGAGCATTGCTACAACAACAATGATGCCGAGAAGCGGTACTAAAATGCTGAAAGGTAGTGCATGTTTTGGTTTTGCTGCATATTTGGTTTGGCTTCAAAGTTTAGAAGGTGAAGAGGAATTGCAACGGCCAGGGTCCTCTGGGGTAACAACCGCTACGAAGTCACGTAAGCAGTGTGGAAGGTGTTAGCTGTGCCGGGGCTCAAGTTTCGTAATGACGCACTGTGCCTGTTGTCAGGCGCCCGTCACTATATACCTCGAACAGTGCGAGAAAGATGTGGGTAGGTAAGCAGTGAGAGCCAGTCAAGCAGCAGCAAAACAGGACCTGGAAGGGTACATGGGCTCATCCAGCTTTAACGCCAGAGAGGCTTGAGCCATGCTGGGCTTTGAGTGGAGCCCGAGCAGAATGCACAAGGGGAACCACACAGGCCTTCCTTAATGTCAGTCACAAAAAGGTGCCTACTGCACACTATTGCGTATATAGGAGGTAGAAGTTGAGACGCAGTCTTTCCTCGAAACAAGCTTCAGTCACTTTCCATGATCCCGGGTGGTGCTTGGGATCTCGTGAAATGACAGCCCCGCCATGTACAACGACAAATGCCAAAAACAGCACCAAAAATACAAGAACGCACGAGGGAGGCTTATTTTCATCGTTCACATTTTCTGCCTTGTATAGGTAAGCCACGCACCCTTGTGGTGAATGCTGGCAACCGGCAATTGAGCAGGCATTATCAGTATCCTATGCTATGCTCCATGACACCTATCCAGGCAGGTCAGTCATGAAGAGCTTGGCAAACACTATCCTCTGGTACCCCGGTGTTGACAAAGACATTTAAGACCATGTAAGAAGGTGCAAGACATGTGCACAGTCCTGTTAAATGCCTCCAATGTAGGTTCCGGTCCGCTGGTCGGATACCAAGCAATGCCGAACACGGCTCATATTATGCCATATATACTGCTGGAGAGTTACGTAATACTGATCGTGGTCCACTCAGACACAAAGCAGATAGAAGCATCGGCCAATATCACAGTGGAGGAGATGCCAGCTCCTCCGCATACGGGCAGCCGTCGATGAAGCTTCATGGCGCACGCGTGCTCGTGCACGCTGGTTCTTCGCCGTAGGGTCTCGAGCAAGGAGGCCAATGAAGACAGCGGCCGTCTTGTAAATGCCACCTTCTTGGAAGGCCGGAGCTGGGCGGCCATCTTGCGTGCTGACTATATTCCATTCATCCCTAAGCTGAGACTGCGGTGGAAGCTACGTCCTCAATGGACCAGTCATACATCCCTCTTTCGTTACGTGATCACGCTCCCGCTCATACCCACTTGCCGAGGACTGGGTCAGGTGATGAAAGGAAGGCGGCTGATTTGTTCGGCAAGCACATAGTTCCCACTGCAGTCTCAGCTTAGGGGTGAACGGGGTATAGGGCAGCACGTCTCAATGCAATGAAATTTTGTAAAGTTCAAAACCGGGTACAGCAGACCGACCGGCCAAGGGGAAAAGATCAGAAGGTTTGAAAGGCCACGTCTCAATGCAGTGAAATTTCGTACAGTCCAAAACCAGGTACAGCAGAGCGACTGGCCAAGGGGAAAAGATCAGAAGGTTTGAAAGGCCACGTCTTGCAGGGCAGACTGGTAAAGTGAACGATCGCGAGCGTTGGAACACTGTGAAGAACCTCAGGAGCTTATTTTTTGTCCTCAAAGAACTAAAGGAACACAAGCATGGGAACACTGCAAGAACCTCAGAAGCTTATATGCTGCCCTGAAAAAAACTAAACAAGCATGAGCGCAAGAACGTCGTGAGAAACCGCAGGGGCTCTTTTTCTGCCCAGGAAAAAGTTAAACAGTCGAAAGAACGGGATGGGCAGACGCATCAAAATATAGTAGCGGCCGACGCACCAAAATGTAGTGGTAGCTGACGCACCAAAATGTGTGGTTCTCTGATGTAGAGGCGACCATGTTGGCGGTTCGAAGATCAGGCTGCTACTTGGCGGCAGGAGACATCCAGGAAGGGCCGGTAGAGTGGCACGGCTGGGATGCCCTGATGGGTGACGATGCAGAGGTGATTGACTTTTAGGTTTAGGTTTAATGAATCATAGAGCAGAACATCAAAACTGAAGAACACGACCGGCGAGAAAGGCGTGAGTTCAGGCTCGAGCTGGCACTTGTAGCAACACAAATAGTACCCGTGACGAAGCAACAATCTATAGTCCGTTGCAACCTAAGAACGAAGGGTGAGGGTAAGACGGGCCGGGGAGGAGGAAGCAGACGGAACGCTGGAGAAGAGAGGGGGAAACCTCCTTCTCTCTTTAGCGTTCCGTCTGCTTCCCCTCCCCGGCCCGTCTTACCCTCGCCCTTCGTTCTTAGGTTGCAACGGACTATACACGAACTCATCTCTGTGACGTCACGGTGCGGTGGTGGCGCGTCGGTCGCACTTCCGATCTGGGGCTGTGGGCAGAAGTCCCCATGCCAGACGTGTATTCCTGCGTTGTTTTAAAAGGAACCAGACAAAAATCTGCCTTCTCGTCAAAACACCGCGACTGGGGCCGTACCAAAAGTGTCGAGAAAGGTTTGAAGGTCAGTATACACGTGCTCGGTTCGTCCGAGAATCTGGATATGTGCCGTGAAAAGGGAAAAGCAGACGCCGTCGGACAACGATTGCTTGGGCGGGAAGCACTTTGGGTTGAATTCACGGATACTTGCGGTCATCAGATTTATTTGTTTTGTTCCAACATGAACGCCAGAAAACCATCAAGTTGTGCGGAACACCTGCGGACTACGTTCAGTGCGTCTTCAAGTCCAAACGGCCGCCTGATTGTTCGAACTGTCGTCTGCTCTTTCAAACATTTCTGCTTGTCGTCTGCTTTCTTAGACGACGCGCCGGTCGATAGACCAAATGTTGGCCCGGTACTTGCGATAAGAAGTAAGTGCAGGCCTCAAGAGACATAAATTCGAAGGTTGGTAAGCAGGCTCGATGTAAACAGTAGATACAAGGAGATGTTGATCATTGTTACCAGTGACCATCGTTGACTTGTTATGCCTAATTCAGTTGGTCCGATTCTGCTTACGATTTTCAGTATCGACGCCGACCATCTCAGCTACGATTCACACTTTTGCTGCCTGAGCGGCGTCGCGACTGAAAATTTTTAGCGAAATCTCATCATGCGAATCGGGCTTTAGCGTACAATCTGCGGCGTCCACGCGGAATGAATCACCACGTGTCACATTATTCACGCGAAGTTTTGCGGTGTAATGAGCCTCGGTAATTTCGCTGACGCCGCTCAAGATAGTCAGACATCGCCAGGAAGACGTAGAACCAACAATTCGAACGCGAAAAAGGGCAGGGGGACTCACACTGACGCCGACAACATCGCGTTTCAATGGTGTGTTTATGGGCGACGGCGAGCTTCTTGCCCACACCCCCATCGCACATGCGCGGCGCCGGTGGCGTCTGCTAGGGGCGCTCCGGTTTGTTTGTGAACATGAGTTGGTGTATACGCCTCGCAAGTGGGCTCATTTTCGTCTTCTGCGCATGAGAAAGGAAGTAGCGGTGACGTCAGAACGCCGAGCCCTGATTGGCTGATCGCGGTCCCCTATCTGAGCGTCGTCTGCTCCTTTGCAACACCGTCTGCTCGCAACGTCGTCTGCATCTGTCTTACCTTTCCTGCGACTTTCGGAAGTGCAGGTCTTTACGAGCGAGCTCGACTTCGCCTTTCAGAGAAGGCAGACGAAATAACTCGAGCGGTTCGTTGTTTTTGTCGAACAACGAGCAGACGCGCATCAAGGAGGGAAGTCAAAGTACTCACTGGCGAGGTGTCCCGAGACGCCGAGGTTTGTTTGCTAAGAACCGAGAGTGAGTGTGTTAGTGTCCGCAAGTTCCCTCCCAAATACTTTTTCCCCCTTTCGTGTGCGGCAAGACTTCTCATTCTTTAACGGCGTCGGCGGGTTGGCACTGTTAACGTCGTCTGCTTTAAAGCGATGGCTCCTTTACCTTTCCTGCGTCTGTCGGATATTCACCGCTTTATCATCGGCGAGAGTCACCGTTGCCTCGGAAAACAAGGAGATGACAAGAGGAAGAGATTGACCTCTTAATCTAAAATTGAGGTCAGTGATCACAGTATAATACGGGAAGGGTTCACAAGGGTCGCGCGGGCACATTCCATTCAGCACGCCAGCCGGTCGTGGGCAGACGGTCACAGAGTCGGAGTGGCTGCTAGGCCTATCTGCCGAGTTCGCTTGGTCGGTGTCGGTGGAATCGTGGCCGTTGGAGCTTTTCCCGGGTGTTTGTGGATCCAGCGTTCTTGTTCGTCGTGGTCTGGTTCAAGTACTTTTTACTTTTTTCTTGCTGCTTGAAGTCGGGATGCGAGAGAAGCGCACGTAGAAAAATAAACGTCCGTTGGTCGTCGCGACCGCGACGCTGTCGGCCATGCTGATTTGATCGTAACAATTAAGTGCGTAGCTTCGGAGCTGTCGTAGGATTTTGTCGTAACCTGCGCAAAACTTACGAAAATTTCGGTTCGTGAATTCGAATTTGTTTTTAAGTTTTGTCTTACGCATATTTTTGGCGTAAGATAGTTTCGTGAATCTGGCCTCTCCACTTGCAAAAGTCGCAGGAAAGGTAAGACAGACGCAGACGACGTTGCGAGCAGAAGACGTTGCAAAGGAGCAGACGACGCTCAGATAGGGGACCGCGATCAGCCAATCAGGGCTCGGCGTTCTGACATCACCGCTACCCCCTGCGCGAGAAGCAGACGAACTTGCCCTCCGCATAGTAAGTGTAAAGCTATATGCACTACGTCGTGCACTTCAACCGGAAATGGCTATACGCACTATGCGGAGAGCATATGCCATTTGGGTCACCCTTTTCGGACGGCGCGTGTATCACTGGTGAGCGCGTTAACCCCAACCCCAACCCCAACCCCCCCCCCGGGCCTGCATTCACGCCACTTCGCGGTGACAGTGTGCAACCGCTATTTACAAAACTTAACCCGTCCAACCCAAGCCCCGCTGTCCCCAACTGCACATCCGGAAAGAAAGTCGTATACCATTTAGTTCTGCAAAATCTCGTCAACAACAATTTTTTTTTTTTAAGTGTGAATCATGAAAAATAAATGTCGTAAATTCGCCAAATGCCCAACAGCAGCAAAACAAAAATGTTCTAGAAAAAAAAAAAAGTAGGATTAACGAGGATCGAACCCGCGTCCACTTGCGTAGGAAGCGGACACCTTAACCGCTATACTATGCCTGCGCATCGGAAACTTGTAACCATTCGTTTTATACGAGCTTCGCGTAGTGTGTGTGGCAATTTCCAGTAGAGGTGCACGACGTGTGCGTATCGCTTTACTGGTAAAAGCCAATTACTACAATGCCACTGCACTGCAACCCGCTACTGAATCGGAAGTTCACGCGCTACGTACGTACAGCCGGGAGATCACAACCACGACGGAAGAAATCCGTCGTGGTTGTGATCTCAGAAATCCAACCGCTCCGAGATTGAGGAAAACAGTACGGGCGGATACAGTCACATACCTATGAGCATGTGTACCCTGTCGATCATCGGTCACAGTGTTCAATGGTTCAATACGATCAGATATACAACTAGTCATTTTGTTTCACACTCTTGCGACCGAGTAAGAATTAAGAGAGACCAGACCAGTTTTTAAGCCTTTTGCGACTTCCTAGGACCGGATGCGCTAAAGTGGAGCTGGTCCTGAGAGATCGCAAGGGGCTTAAAAATCGGTCTGGTCTCTCTCGGTCGCAAGAGTGTGAACGGGCCTTAAATGCGGAAAAAACAATATCCTTACCTCATTTCGACAAACACTCACGACAGACCAAACGGGTCGTTCGTTGTTGTTGATGCCAAGGATGCCAAGCCAGGCCCAGCTGTTGAGAACCAGTGTTGCTGCTCGCGCCGACAAAATTTGTATTCCACCAATTTACGCGAATTGCCCAACAGATGTGAACTTGGCGGATCTTAAAAGATCACGAAAGCTAAGGAAGAACATAATTTATAGTCTTTATGTAGTTATCTAAGTTACTAATATCATTTATGGCTGCCTGCACGTGAATATCAGATTCGAAAGTGTTCACCATCCACGTCGTCATCTGCAGAAAGGTGGTCATTCCACAGCGGTTTGGGGTAGACACACTGTCACGAGCAAGAAGCAACAGTTTGGCACCGTCACAGGAAATGCTCTCGCAGGAGGACGTCTCGGCACACGTTGACGCCATTATCCGGGGACTGCCAGCATCCGACAGTCTTATAGACCAAATACGTGTGGAGCAGAAGAATGACCAGGAATGCTCATTGCTGCTTCAAGCCTGCCGACAAGGGTGGCCAGACAAACACAAGCTACCACCGGTTCTCGGGCAGTACTGGGCACAGCGTGGCAACGTTACTGTTTGCAACGACTTGCTCCTAAAGGACATGAGACTTGTCATTCCAAGAAGCCTACGGAAGGAAATGCTTCAAAGGCTCCATGAAGGCCATCAAGGCATCGTTCGCTGCCGAGAAAAAGCCAAAGAATCTGTCTGGTGGCCGGGACTCAGCAGAGATATAGCTAGAGTTGTGTCCGAATGCCGAGAATGCGCCACGGAACGCGTGCAATTCTCGGAACCGATGATCCCATCCGAAACACCAGAACTGCCATGGGAGAAACTAGGAGTTGATTTATTTGAACTAAAAGGAGCGGTGTACGTTGTTGTTGTTGATTTTCACTCCAGGTACCCGGAAATGGCGTTGCTGGATAGAGGCACGTCATCTGTGGCCGTCATTCAACGCCTGAAAAGTATCTTCGCCCGACACGGGATTCCGAAGACCGTGGTTTCGGACAACGGGCCCCAGTTTGCATCGGGTTCGTTTCAAGACTTTGCGAGGACGTACGGGTTCAAGCACGTGACAACCAGCCCTCGCTATCCCGCAAGCAAACGGTGAGGTTGAACGTATGGTAAGGACTTTAAAACTGCTCTTGAAGAAAGCAGAAGACCCTTACCTTGCGCTGCTGAACTACAGGAACACCCCTGGGCCTACAGGTTTTAGTCCAGCACAACTTCTTATGAGCCGACGACTTCGCTCAAGAGTGCCTTGCGCTCCATCTTTACTCAAACCTCGCACAGTAAACTCTTCTTGGAAGAAGAGAGATGAAGGGTATAGGCAAAAACAGAAAAAGTATTTTGACAAGCGTCACGCGGCCAGACCTTTGCGTAGTCTCTCTGCAGGCAACCAAGTGTGGCTGAGAGACAGAGGTGCTACGGGTACCATCCTTCACCCCGGGGACACACCAAGGTCCTACTGGGTCAGGACAAAGGACGGCACCTTCCGCAGGAACCGTCGTCACCTGTTCCTGCTGCCGGACAACGATCCTGGTGCAGAGCCAGAGTATCAACAACCTGCCGAGCCCGCGGACAAGACCACGAATGATGCAAGCAAGTCTGGGGAGACCACACCGCCAAGCGAGCCTTGCGCGTCCGATCATCCGTCGACCAGCACTCAGCAGACTGCCCCAGCGGGTGAAACCGCATCACACGGTGTAACGACGCGATCTGGGCGTGTTGTAAAGATTCCTAAAAGACTTGGAATTAATGACTAGTTTGTTTACGACAAAGAACGATTTGTTATGTTTTCCTACCTAAAGTAAAAGGGGAAGATGTGATGTCATCCTGATAACGCGCCGACGGGCCGATTCCTCGCCAACTGTTATCACTGGTTCACATGACCCGAATCATCTGTATATATTCACTGGTATCTGAATAAACGAGACGGTTCTTTACTCACCCACGACGGCTTGTCTGACATATATGTCGGGGCTTTCTTTGCGATGTAAAATTGTCGAGTCACTCAGTGCTATTCCATTCGAACCACTATCCACCCGTCCCCTCATCAGTGATCCGAGACGCGGGCACCGATACGTGCGTCGAAGCGAAATACCACACAATTTCTAAGTGGCTCGTGATTGGATCTGGCGGTCCGTAGCTTCTGTCTTTAGTCCATCGTAGGGTGAGATGAAGTATAGTTATAATCCCCCCTTGTTATTACATTAGAGTGGTTCGAATCATACGGAAGAACAGCCTTCTTCGATCCAGGCAAGTAGCCACTATTTACGTTAGTATATTAGTCTATGTTGTAAGTACTTCGTCACCAGCGCAGTTTTGGTCACGTGATCCGCCTGCCGTTGTCAACATTCGAGGAGGATCCGTCATTATTGCGGTCCTAATCAAGTTCTGTGACGCCACACACCACAAAACAGATACAGGTTGCTGGATAAAGAGAAAAAAGCGTCATAGAAGAGTGTTCCCGCAAGTGTTTTGCAGCAGGTCGAGTTCAGGCCATCCGCTAGAGCAACATCTGGCGGCGCGATACAAACAAGGAGGTTGAAGTCAGCACGCCAGGTAGGTGCATTTTATACGTCGAATGATACAAGGGAGCGCTGAGTAAGTTATCTACCTCAATAGAAAAATATATCATGAAACCCTATTGAAAAATCCGGCGAAATCGTCCAGTGAAAGCTGGTGAGTTTTGGCCAGTTTTCACCCAAAACCAGCGTAGTTTACCAGTCTTTGCTGGAAGTTTTTCCGGCAGCCACTCGTTACCAGACGTACCCGGCTTTGTTGGAATTTTTACTGGCAGCCACACACATATACCGGACTTCACTGGAAGTTGACGCGAGGGGAACGGCTTAAGCCAGAAAGCCAAGACGAGCCGGAGACTGAGTGTGTAATGGCGGCCGCCAACGCAGTGGAATTTTTGTGAGTGTTTTAGGTCAGGGCGATGTTGCAATCCTGCAAGAACTGCGCACAGCGAACTGCTTTGAAGATTCAGAAAGGTGGGCAGCGATCTCCGGCAACTGGCTATTTGCAACAGGCAAAAGTGTTTGGGGTAGTGCAGGTACGAGACCGCTCGAGCGTAGCAGTCTCGTACCTAGGACTGAGTGTGTAATGGCAGCCGCCAACGCAGCTGCATTCTCGTGAGTGTTTTAGCTCAGGACTACGTTTGTCACAGACTCTGGCCACGAACGACGCTCCCACGGAATCTTTCTTTTTTATCTTTTTCCATCTCGCCGGTACTGCTCCACCACTTTTCGTTCTGCGTGGGTCTCCCCCGTGATGCGACCCCACACGGGAAGACGAATCCCGGTTGTTTTCTTCCCCCGGTGAAGGGAGTGCCCTCGGCACCGGCGAGGCGGGGAACGCGACGCGGGAAATAGGGACAGGTTTCGGAGGGCGCGCGGACAGAGTTTTGGGTCGGGAAGTGAACATGACGTTCGTGGTTGCGGGATGATCCATGAAAAACGGCGGCCGGGCGACGCCATGCTTGAAGCTTCTTCATCGTCGGACTCGCAGCCGCGTCGTCTTCCTGCTGGACAAGCACCGCGGAGAGCCCGACGATGCCCCTTCGACTATAATTTGAGTGAGGCCTGCCCTTTGAACTTTTCGGACTTCACGTTTTATTCAATTTTTTCTCACGTCCGTTGTTTTGTTTTTTTATTGAATTGTTCAAAGTTCTGTTTAAACCTTTGTAATGTTGCAGCGCGCCGTCTGTTCAGATTTACCAATTGTGCAGTTCTCCGTTGGAACCTTGGCTTTGTTGTTGTGCAATCGTCGCTTTTTTCGCCAAATCTCGATTTGTTTTCCAAGGAAATAATTATACTCTTTGTTTGAAACGATCTGTCTGACTCCACTTATCGCGTTTACCCCGACTCTGGGCACACACGCCAACCCCATGGGCTGATGCCTTAACCGAAACATTTTCTCGCAGTCGTTGAAGAGGGTCAGCGGGCGAACCGTAAAGGTGGTAACCACTCTAGAAAGGGCGACTGTGACAACGTTGCAATCCTGCAAGAAGTGCGCACAGCAGTGGCGTCACAAAAAAAGGGGGGGGGGCGGACCGCCCCGGGTGCAGCTTTCAGGGGGTGTCGCGGCGGGCCGCGGGAGCGGGGGGGTTCGCGGCGGGCCGCACAGCAAACTGTTTTGAAGATCCAGAATGGGGGCAGCGATCACCGGCAGCATGCTATTTGCGACAGGCAATAGTAGTAGACAGTTTTAGTGGATCGTACGCTAAAGCCTTGCGTACTCAATAAAATTGCGGGTCGGGAGTGCGCGTGCGCAGAACGCAATAGAAGAGCTAGCGTATTGCGTACGCACGCAACGCTGGGGATTTTGCGTGGCGGGCTAGCGGCTCTGCGGGACGCTCGGGACGCTCTCGAGAGATCTCGACCCAACGAGAGCGCCAGTTCCAAGATGGCGGTTACCTCGACTGGCGCAGCAAGGGCAACGTGGTGTTTTTCGAAGTTCTGTGTTACGTGAAATTGCGTGGTGTTCAGCTCGGCAATTCTTTCCGGGACCTACGGCGGTCGAATCAGATCGCCGTGCAGCTGAAGGAGTGCACAGTGAAAATGTTCGCCGCTCGGAATGTGCGTCAACGCTGCGATCTGCTCAACCCCAGCCTATTCGCACAGTTCATCGCCGACGGACGAACGACTCTGAAAGAAATCGCCAAAGTTCTCGCTATGCACTGGACATCAGTAGGTCATGAATTTAATTCCGCGATAGCATTGTTAAAAGCTGCCGTTTCCACGGGACGACTGACGGAGGCTCCGTGATCAAATTTGGCTACGCACTCGTACTCGTAGCCTCTGTACTCGCCGAAAAGCGCGCTTGACGAGGCAGCTGCGGCTTGGTTTAATTTGAAATAAAATGATTGGACACGTTTTCATTTTCAATATTTCTTTCCAGGAGCATGGTTGCGCTAGGGTGCCTTCATGTGCGCTTTGCTTGGGGTGATGACATCTGGCCATTTTGTTTCGAACGTTTTTTTATTTTTTGTTCTGAAGCGCGTGAAAGAGCGGGTCCCTGCACGCGCTCGTGGCGCTGACTGTGCTACGGCGACATTTTGTTTCCTGCGATTTCTTTGTATTTTCCTGTGAGCGCGTGCTGTCGGCATCGGGTACTACAAACGATGGCATCACCCTAAACAGAAGGACATTGAGGCACTCTAGGTTGCGCTATAAGCACGCGGAATTCTACGGCTCCAGCAAATTTAACCAAGATCATGCGCGGTGTTCACTCGAAAACGTAACGCACAACTAAATTCGGTCCGAGCAGGTCATTTTTAGCGTACGCTATACTATTGCGTATTTCGTACGTAAGAACCAGCAACGCTATACTAAAACTGTCTAGTGTCTGGTCCAGAGCAGGCCCGAGACCTCTCGGGCGGAGCCTAACTCCGAAAGCAAGTGGCAGTCACTTTTAATTTGCAATGTTTTTTAGTGCTTGTGAGCCACTTGTGGTTGGTAGGTGCCATTATTATAAATCTATTATTTATGTATATCATGCCTACCTCATGAAAGCCAGTGGCAGTCATTTTTAATGCGCAATTTGTTTCTGTGTTTGTGCGCCGGTTGTGCTGGTGAATGCCATTTTTTATATATTTTATTCATTATGTTATGCCTACCCCAGAAAGCCAGTGGCAGTCACTTTTAATGGTGCAATGTGTTTCAGTGTCTGACAGCCAGTTATGCTGGCAGGTGCCATTTTTTAAATTATTTATTATGTCATGCCTACCTCAGAAAACCTGTGGCAGTCACCTTATTGTGCAATGTTCTCCTGGGTTTGTGGGTCAGTTGTTCTGACAAATGTCTTTGTTTTTGATGGATCTATATTATGTCATGCCTACTTTCGAAAGTCAATGGCGGTACTTTTGATGTGCATTGTTTTTCTTGGTTTGTTGGTCAGGTTCTGCTAGTGGATATAATTTTTAATATCACTGGTAAATACAAGCCTATGAAACACGTGGCTTGTACCTACTTTTTAAAGACAAGCCTCTTCAGTCTTTCTGTTCTCATACATTTCATTTTTCTGGTACTAAACGCTTTGTTTTATTTTTATCTACCCAGTATTTTTCATAATTTTAGAGGCCCATAGTGTTTTGGCTAACGGCCATCATGGGCAGGACCATGTTGCATTCTATGGGGTACTTCTTCATAATATCTATGCATGCGTGTTATAGTTTTCGTTGCGCAACTTGTTTCACTTTTAGCGACCTTGTGAAATAAAGACATGGAACCTCCAAGTCTATATGGACTAACCGATTTATTGATTACCGAATCCTCCAGTATCTGGTAAACATACACCACCCATGGTTCACAGGCTCCATTCTAAATGCCTTCCGATGACGTCTAAAAAAAAATGTAATTAGTGAATTTCCAGTAAAATCGATATTTTACTGGAAATGACTTTCTGGCAAAACATTTTTCAATAGGAAATATTTAATCGTTTGGAATATAGCCTCCCTACCGTAAGACCCAGAATACATATTTGCAATTTGGATTATAGACCAGAAAGTCTATCTAAATTCTATCTGGATTTCGTTTTGTTTTTTCAAATATTCCTTTGTCTTCAATTTGGATTTTAGGCTTCCAGAAAAATATTTCAACTTCCATAATTCAGATAGTGAAAAGTTGTAGTTTTTTCTTGGTGGGTCTCCTGGTAGCGCTACGCATTCATTAACTCTTGTTGCAATTAATTTAACCCATCGCCTAAATTTTTTTTATCTTTCAATTAGGACGTCGCAGCTGTACTTGGCGCTTTATTCACTTGATAACCACTGTCTACGGAAACGTTCCTTCCATACATAGGGCAGGAAATAACCCGGGAAGCCAAGTCTGTAGATTCTACTGAATTTTCCCACCAGCATTTGCCTTTGTGAGGAGGCGCGTCAACGCCCGTTTCACTGGCTCGGCACGGACAAGAGAAAGTCAGCTAGGGCAGCTGTTATCCGGCGTATGTTCAAGACATCAATGCATTATTTCCAGGCTTTATTTCACCAGAAGCGCAAGCGAAGCCGAGGGCACCTGCGCAGCGGTTTCATGGCGTGCACTCACGTCATCACCAGCTGTTATAGTTGTGGCCTTCGTACTTTTGCAGCGCAAACTCTGTACTATCGCTTCACCTTTTTTTGCGAGAGGAAGTAGGGTGCGCATTGACATGGTGCAAGGGCGTTACATGGCAGACATGTAAACCGTTAACTCGACAGAACTGCGTCTTTGTGCCTTTAGAGTTACGCGACGCCATGGAATCAAAGAGCTGAGCTGGATGACCACACTCCTGTTTGTCACGGGATCATCAGCTACGCCCGCCTTGGTTCACGCACGTACGAATCGTGAAAAACATGGCATTTCTAGAGAGATAGATAATGAAATGTAATATGGCCCGAACTGTCACGTTGAGATACGCCACAGCCCATGTATTGTTTTTAAAAAAATATAACATGGGCCAGATAATGATTGATATATGAAGCGGCCGATAGGAGCAAGAAAGTCAAACTAGCGCTGAGAGTCAAAGTCCATGGATGCAAATTTTTGGCGTTTCTTACATGAATGTGACACGGAAATGACAACATAAACGTGATTTCATTAGAATCCCATGACCACGTGACCACCGTCCAATTGATTTGGGGGGCGGTGCCTCGCCCACCATATTTTGCGGTCTTCGTTGAGGTACGTACACGTGACCATTGCAACAGGTTCCCCGTAGTGTTGGCGGTAACGCGTTGCAAGAAACGGCGTTACCGGCAACGTGTTACCTTTTCAGGTACTGTGGTGACGTACACGTTACATTTTCAAAATGTTAACGGGTATCGTACTTACATTCTCATCTCCAGTAACGTAGTTACCTGTTACATATTCTTTCAAAGACTTTAAAAGAGGCACTTAATTTATTTTCGTGTTTCTACGCGCCACGTTATTTAAAAGTTAAGATTTTTGCGTTTTTTTCGCGTGTTTTGTGAGCTTTTAGGTTGAATCGTAAAAAAGATAAAGTAAATATGTTCAATTTCTAAAGGGACGTAATGTTTTTTTTTTTAAATGTGGCGCTTATGCATATTTGTAACCTCACAAGAGTAAAACGTGTTAATTCATAATAATAAAAAAATAGCGCAAAAGTAACGTGCGTTACTTCTTAACGGTAACGGTTATGCGATCCTTTTGTTTTGAAGTAACACAGGTCGGTAACGCCTTCCTTTTATTTGCGAGTAACGTATTTCGTTACTCTTTTCGGTTAACGCCTGCAACACTGGTTCGCCGCCAGAGAAGCGTACCTTCGCAGATGCCGCCTCGCTTCCTTTGGCTGGCGTAAGTGTTCGTTTTAACATAGCAACAACCATTGAGCATATTTTTTTGACAGATACTGCGTCACGTAAATGCATTGCGTAAATTCCTGAAAAGACAGTTCATTTGTTTGCACTCGTCGATACCAAATACCAATTCGTGAAAAAACTCTGCAAGCTTTGCTAGTACAAGACAATCCCTTGCAAAAACCTTGTTGCTCACATATAATCAAAGTGTTTACGTTAATGTGACGCAGTATCTGTCAAAAAATATGCTCAATGGTTGTTGCTATGTTAAAATGAACACTTACGCCAGCCAAAGGAAGCGAGGCGGCATCTGCGAAGGTACGCTACTCTGGCGGCGAACCAGTGTTGCAGGCGTTAACCGAAAAGAGTAACGAAATACGTTACTCGCAAATAAAAAGGAAGGCGTTACCGACCTGTGTTACTTCAAAATAAAAGGATCGCATAACCGTTACCGTTAAGAAGTAACGCACGTTACTTTTGCGCTATTTTTTTATTATTATGAATTAACACGTTTTACTCTTGTGAGGTTACAAATATGCATAAGCGCCACATTTAAAAAAAAAACATTACGTCCCTTTAGAAATTGAACATATTTACCTTATCTTTTTTACGATTCAACCTAAAAGCTCACAAAACACGCGAAAAAAAACGCAAAAATCTTAACTTTTAAAATAACGTGGCGCGTAGAAACACGAAAATAAATTAAGTGCCTTTTTAAAGTCTTTGAAAGAATATGTAACAGGTAACTACGTTACTGGAGATGAGAATGTAAGTACGATACCCGTTAACATTTTGAAAATGTAACGTGTACGTCACCACGGTACCTGAAAAGGTAACACGTTGCCGGTAACGCCGTTTCTTGCAACGCGTTACCGCCAACACTACAGGGAACCTGTTGCAATGGTCAACGTGTACGTACCTCAACGAAGACCGCAAAATATGGTGGGCGAGGACACCGCCCCCCAAATCAATTGGACGGTGGTCACGTGGTCATGGGATTCTAATGAAATCACGTTTATGTTGTCATTTCCGTGTCACATTCATGTAAGAAACGCCAAAAATTTGCATCCATGGACTTTGACTCTCAGCGCTAGTTTGACTTTCTTGCTCCTATCGGCCGCTTCATATATCAATCATTATCTGGCCCATATATATATTTTTTAAAAACAATACATGGGCTGTGGCGTATCTCAACGTGACAGTTCGGGCCATATTACATTTCATTATCTATCTCTCTAGAAATGCCATGTTTTTCACGATTCGTACGTGCGTGAACCAAGGCGGGCGTAGCTGATGATCCCGTGACAAACGGGAGTGTGGTCATCCAGCTCAGCTCTTTGATTCCATGGCGTCGCGTAACTCTAAAGGCACAAAAGACGCAAGTTCTGTCGAGTTAACGGTTTACATGTCTGCCATGTAACGCCCTTGCACCATGTCAGTGTGCACTCTACTTCCACTCGCAAAAAAAAAAAAAGCGAGAGTAAGCGTATGGTAAAAATACGACAGGCCACAAGAATGACAGCTGGTGTGAAGTCAGTGCAGGCCATTAAACCACTGCGCACGTGCCTTCGGCTTCGCTTGCACTTGTGGTGAAATAAAGCCTGGAAATAATACATTGATGTTTTGAACATACGCCGGATAACAGCTGCCATAGCTGACTTTCTCTTGTCCGTACCGAGCCAGTGAAACGGGCGTTGACGCGCCTCCTCACAAAGGCAAATGCTGGTGGGAGAGATTCAGTAGAATCTACAGACTTGGCTTCCCGGGTTATTTCCTGCCCTATGTATGGAAGGAACGTTTCCGTAGACAGTGGTTATCAAGTGAATAAAGCGCCAAGTACAGCTGCGACGTCCTAATTGAAAGATAAAAAAAAATTTAGGCGATGGGTTAAATTAATTGCAACAAGAGTTAATGAATGCGTAGCGCTACCAGGAGACCCACCAAGAAAAAACTACAACTTTTCACTATCTGAATTATGGAAGTTGAAATATTTTTCTGGAAGCCTAAAATCCAAATTGAAGACAAAGGAATATTTGAAAAAAACAAAAACGAAATCCAGATAGAATTTAGATAGATTTTCTGGTCTATAATCCAAATTGCAAATATGTATTCTGGGTCTTACGGTAGGGAGCGGCGTTATATTCCAAACGATTAAATATTTCCTATTGAAAAATATGTTTTGCCAAGCCGTGGAATTTACCGGATATCGCTGGATTCACCTCCAGTTAGCCGAAATCACCGGAAACTACCGATAGTTACTGGATTTGACGGATTCACTCAAAATTCACTAATTACATTTTTTTAGACGTCATCGGAAGGCATTTAGAATGGAGCCTGTGAACCATGGGTGGTGTATGTTTACCAGATACTGGAGGATTCGGTAATCAATAAATCGGTAGTCCGTATAGACTTGGAGGTTCCATGTCCTTATTTCACAAGGTCGCTAACAGTGAAACAATTTGTGCAACCAAATCTATAACATTCATGCATATGATATTAAGAAGAAATACTCCATAGTATGCAACATAGTCCTGCCCATGTTGGCAGTTAGTGAACACTTTGCAGCCTCTAAAATTATGGAAAAATAACTGGGCAGGTATAAATAAAACAAAGCTTTTAGTACTAGAAAAATGAAATGTATGAGAACAGAAAGACTGCAGAGGGTTGTTTTAAAAAGTATACAAGCCACGTGTTCCATAGGCTTGTATTTACCAGTGATATTAAAAAATTATATCCCACCAGCAGAACCGGCCCAGGAACCAAGAAAAACATTGCACATTAAAAGTACCGCCATTGACTTTCGAAAGTAGGCATGACATAATATAGATCTATTAAAAACAAAGACATTTGCCAGAACAACTGACCCACAAACCCAGGAGAACATTGCACAATAAAGTGACTGCCACAGGTTTTCTGAGGTAGGCACGATATAATAAATATTTTTAAAAATGGCACCTGCCAGCATAACTGGCTTTCGGACACTGAAACACATTGCCCATTAAAAGTGACTGCCACTGGCTTTCTGGGGTAGGCAAAAAATAAAGAATAAAATATATAAAAAATGGCATCCCCCAGCACAACCGGCGCACAAACAGAGAAACAAATTGCGCATTAAAAATGACTGCCACTGGCTTTCTGAGGTGGACATTACATAATAATAGATTTATAATAATGGCACCTACCAACCCAAGTGGCTCACAAGCACTAAAAAACATTGCAAATTAAAAGTGACTGCCACTTGCTTTCGGAGTTAGGCTCCGCCCGAGAGGTCTCGGGCCTGCTCTGGCCCAGACACTAGACAGTTTTAGTATAGCGTTGCTGGTTCTTACGTACGCAATACGCAATAGTATAGCGTACGCTAAAAATGACCTGCTCGGACCGAATTTAGTTGTGCGTTACGTTTTCGAGTGAACACCGCGCATGATCTTGGTTAAATTTGCTAGAGCCGTAGAATTCCGCGTGCTTATAGCGCAACCTAGAGTGCCTCAATGTCCTTCTGTTTAGGGTGATGCCATCGTTTGTAGTACCCGATGCCGACAGCACGCGCTCACAGGAAAATACAAAGAAATCGCAGGAAACAAAATGTCGCCGTAGCACAGTCAGCGCCACGAGCGCGTGCAGGGACCCGCTCTTTCACGCGCTTCAGAACAAAAAATAAAAAAAACGTTCGAAACAAAATGGCCAGATGTCATCACCCCAAGCAAAGCGCACATGAAGGCACCCTAGCGCAACCATGCTCCTGGAAAGAAATATTGAAAATGAAAACGTGTCCAATCATTTTATTTCAAATTAAACCAAGCCGCAGCTGCCTCGTCAAGCGCGCTTTTCGGCGGGGTACAGAGGCTACGAGTACGAGTGCGTAGCCAAATTCGATCACGGAGCCTCCGTCAGTCGTCCCGTGGAAACGGCAGCTTTTAACAATGCTATCGCGGAATTAAATTCATGACCTACTGATGTCCAGTGCATAGCGAGAACTTTGGCGATTTCTTTTAGAGTCGTTCGTCCGTCGGCGATGAACTGTGCGAATAGGCTTAGGGTTGAGCAGATCGCAGCGTTGACGCACATTCCGAGCGGCGAACATTTTCACTGTGCACTCCTTCAGCTGCACGGCGATCTGATTCGACCGCCGTAGGTCCCGGAAAGAATTGCCGAGCTGAACACCACGCAATTTCACGTAACACAGAACTTCGAAAACACCACGTTGCCCTTGCTGCGCCAGTCGAGGTAACCGCCATCTTGGAACTGGCGCTCTCGTTGGGTCCGAGATCTCTCGAGAGCGTCCCGAGCGTCCCGCAGAGCCCGCTAGCCCGCCACGCAAAATCCCCAGCGTTGCGTGCGTACGCAATACGCTAGCTCTTCTATTGCGTTCTGCGCACGCGCACTCCCGACCCGCAATTTTATTGAGTACGCAAGGCTTTAGCGTACGATCCACTAAAACTGTCTACTACTATTGCCTGTCGCAAATAGCATGTTGCCGGTGATCGCTGCCCCCATTCTGGATCTTCAAAACAGTTTGCTGTGCGGCCCGCCGCGAACCCCCCCCCGCTCCCGCGGCCCGCCGCGACACCCCTGAGAGCTGCACCCGGGGCGGTCCGCCCCCCCCCTTTTTTGGTGACGCCACTGCTGTGCGCACTTCTTGCAGGATTGCAACGTTGTCACAGTCGCCCTTTCTAGAGTGGTTACCACCTTTACGGTTCGCCCGCTGACCCTCTTCAACGACTGCGAGAAAATGTTTCGGTTAAGGCAGGTCAGCCCATGGGGTTGGCGTGTGTGCCCAAGTCGGGGTAAACGCGATAAGTGGAGTCAGACACATCGTTTCAAACAAAGAGTATAATTATTTCCTTGGAAAACAAATCGAGATTTGGCGAAAAAAGCGACGATTGCACAACAACAAAGCCAAGGTTCCAACGGAGAACTGCACAATTGGTAAATCTGAACAGACGGCGCGCTGCAACATTACAAAGGTTTAAACAGAACTTTGAACAATTCAATAAAAGAACAAAACAACGGACGTGAGAAAAAATTGAATAAAACGTGAAGTCCGAAAAGTTCAAAGGGCAGGCCTCACTCAAATTATAGTCGAAGGGGCATCGTCGGGCTCTCCGCGGTGCTTGTCCAGCAGGAAGACGACGCGGCTGCGAGTCCGACGATGAAGAAGCTTCAAGCATGGCGTCGCCCGGCCGCCGTTTTCCATGGATCATCCCGCAACCACGAACGTCATGTTCACTTCCCGAACCCAAAAACTCTGTCCGCGCGCCCTCCGAAACCTGTCCCTATTTCCCGCGTCGCGTTCCCCGCCTCGCCGGTGCCGAGGGCACTCCCTTCACCGGGGAAGAAAACAACCGGGATTCGTCTTCCCGTGTGGGGTCGCATCACGGGGGAGACCCACGCAGAACGAAAAGTGGTGGAGCAGTACCGGCGAGATGGAAAAAGATAAAAAAGAAAGATTCGGTGGGAGCGTCGTTCGTGGCCAGAGTCTGTGACAAACGTAGTCCTGAGCTAAAACACTCACGAGAATGCAGCTGCGTTGGCGGCTGCCATTACACACTCAGTCCTAGGTACGAGACTGCTACGCCCGAGCGGTCTCGTACCTGCACTACCCCAAACACTTTTGCCTGTTGCAAATAGCCAGTTGCCGGAGATCGCTGCCCACCTTTCTGAATCTTCAAAGCAGTTCGCTGTGCGCAGTTCTTGCAGGATTGCAACGTCGCCCTGACCTAAAACAATCACAAAAATTCCACTGCGTTGGCGGCCGCCATTACACACTCAGTCTCCGGCTCGTCTTGGCTTGAAGCCGTTCCCCTCGCGTCAACTTCCAGTGAAGTCCGGTATATGTGTGTGGCTGCCAGTAAAAATTCCAACAAAGCCGGGTACTTCTGGTAACGAGTGGCTGCCGGTAAAACTTCCAGCAAAGACTGGTAAACTACGCTGGTTTTGGGTGAAAACTGGCAAAAACTCACCGGCTTTCACTGGAAGATTTCGCCGGATTTTTCAATAGGGTTTCGTGATATATTTTTCTATTGAGCTAGATAACTTACTCAGCGCTCCCTTGTATCATTCGACGTATAAAATGCACCTACCTGGCGTGCTGACTTCAACCTCCTTGTTCGTATCGCGCCGCCAGATGTTGCTCTAGCGGATGGCCTGAACTCGACCTGCCGCAGAAACACTTGCGGGAACACTCTTCTATGACGCTATTTTTCTCTTTATCCAGCAACCTGCATCCGTTCTGTGGTGTGTGGCGTCACAGAACTTGATTAGGACCGCAATAATGACGGATCCTCCTCGAATGTTGACAACGGCAGGCGGATCACGTGACCAAAACTGCGCTGGTGACGAAGTACTCACAACATAGACTAATATACTAACGTAAATAGTGGCTACTGGCCTGGATCGAAGAAGGCTGTTCTTCCGTACGATTCGAACCACTCTAATGTAATACCAAGGGGGATTATAACTATACTTCATCTCGCCCTACGATGGGCTAAAGACAGAAGCTACGGACCGCCAGATCCAATCACGAGCCACTTAGAAATTGTGCGGTATTTCGCTTCGATGCACGTATCGGTGACCGCGTCTCGGATCACTGATGAGGGGACGGGTGGACAGTGGTTCGAATGGAATAGCACTGAGTGACTCGACAATTTTACATCGCAAAGAAAGCCCCGACATATATGTCAGACAAGCCGTCGTGGGTGAGTAAAGAACAGTCTCGTTTATTCAGATACCAGTGAATATATACAGATGATTCGGGTCATGTGACCAGTGATAACAGTTGGCGAGGAATCGGCCCGTCGGCGCGTTATCAGGATGACATCACATCTTCCCCTTTTACTTTAGGTAGGAAAACATAACAAATCGTTCTTTGTCGTAAACAAACTAGTCATTAATTCCAAGTCTTTTAGGAATCTTTACAACACGCCCAGATCGCGTCGTTACACCGTGTGACGCGGTTTCACCCGCTGGGGCAGTCTGCTGAGTGCTGGTCGACGGATGATCGGACGCGCAAGGCTCGCTTGGCGGTGTGGTCTCCCCAGACTTGCTTGCATCATTCGTGGTCTTGTCCGCGGGCTCGGCAGGTTGTTGATACTCTGGCTCTGCACCAGGATCGTTGTCCGGCAGCAGGAACAGGTGACGACGGTTCCTGCGGAAGGTGCCGTCCTTTGTCCTGACCCAGTAGGACCTTGGTGTGTCCCCGGGGTGAAGGATGGTACCCGTAGCACCTCTGTCTCTCAGCCACACTTGGTTGCCTGCAGAAAGACTACGCAAAGGTCTGGCCGCGTGACGCTTGTCAAAATACTTTTCTGTTTTTGCCTATACTCTTCATCTTCTCTTCTTCCAAGAAGAGTTTACTGTGCGAGGTTTGAGTAAAGATGGAGCGCAAGGCACTCTTGAGCGAAGTCGTCGGCTCATAAGAAGTTGTGCTGGACTAAAACCTGTAGGCCCAGGGGTGTTCCTGTAGTTCAGCAGCGCAAGGTAAGGGTCTTCTGCTTTCTTCAAGAGCAGTTTTAAAGTCCTTACCATACGTTCAACCTCACCGTTTGCTTGCGGGATAGCGAGGGCTGGTTGTCACGTGCTTGAACCCGTACGTCCTCGCAAAGTCTTGAAACGAACCCGATGCAAACTGGGGCCCGTTGTCCGAAACCACGGTCTTCGGAATCCCGTGTCGGGCGAAGATACTTTTCAGGCGTTGAATGACGGCCACAGATGACGTGCCTCTATCCAGCAACGCCATTTCCGGGTACCTGGAGTGAAAATCAACAACAACAACGTACACCGCTCCTTTTAGTTCAAATAAATCAACTCCTAGTTTCTCCCATGGCAGTTCTGGTGTTTCGGATGGGATCATCGGTTCCGAGAATTGCACGCGTTCAGTGGCGCATTCTCGGCATTCGGACACAACTCTAGCTATATCTCTGCTGAGTCCCGGCCACCAGACAGATTCTTTGGCTTTTTCTCGGCAGCGAACGATGCCTTGATGGCCTTCATGGAGCCTTTGAAGCATTTCCTTCCGTAGGCTTCTTGGAATGACAAGTCTGGTGTCCTTTAGGAGCAAGTCGTTGCAAACAGTAACGTTGCCACGCTGTGCCCAGTACTGCCCGAGAACCGGTGGTAGCTTGTGTTTGTCTGGCCACCCTTGTCGGCAGGCTTGAAGCAGCAATGAGCATTCCTGGTCATTCTTCTGCTCCACACGTATTTGGTCTATAAGACTGTCGGATGCTGGCAGTCCCCGGATAATGGCGTCAACGTGTGCCGAGACGTCCTCCTCCGAGAGCATTTCCTGTGACGGTGCCAAACTGTTGCTTCTTGCTCGTGACAGTGTGTCTGCCGTGGCAATGGTTTTACCCGGAACGTGCGTGAGGGTGAAGGAGTACCTCATCAGGCGCATTCGGAACCTTTGAATTCTTGGGGGTAGGGAGTCGAGTGGGTCGCGGCCCAGCAACGGAAGTAAGGGTTTATGATCAGTCTCGAACAAAAACGTCAGACCTCGCAGAAACTCGTCAAAGCGTTCTGCAGCCCATGTTAGAGCAAGGGCTTCCTTCTCTATCTGAGAGTACCTCTGTTCCGTCTTCGTCAGCGACCTGGAGGCGTATGCAACAGGACGTCGCTCCCCGGATGGCTGATCTTGGAGCAGTACGGCGCCGAGGCCGTGCGACGAGGCGTCTGCAGAGACGATTGTTGGATAACTTGGATTGTACCGCGCAAGGCACCTTTCCGAGCTTAAGGTGTCCTTGATTTTGGCGAATGCTTGTTCTTGCTGAGGACCCCATGACCAGTCGTTATCCTTGCATAGAAGGCTGCGAAGAGGCGCTGTGGTAGATGCTACATCTGGCAGGAATCTTGCAAGGTGGTTAACCATGCCCAGAAGAGAACGAACTTCGACGGCATTTTGAGGCCGGGGAGCTCTTTGATGGCCCGAACTTTCTCGGGATCAGGTCTTACTCCATTGGCGTCGAAGACCATTCCCAGGAACGACACTCTCCCGACAGAAAAGCAGCATTTTTCTTTGTTTAGCGTCACGCCCTTCTGCTGTAGCCTCTCCAGTACCTTGTGCAGACGACTGTCGTGTTCAGTCTTGTTCGCTCCGTACACCAATACATCATCCATGTAGTTCAGTACGCCTTCTAAGCCTTCCAAGACTTGCGTGAATTTTCTTCGGAAAATTTCTGGTGCCGAAGTCACGCCGAAAGGTAGTCTCCGGTAGCAATACCTTCCATACGGCGTTATGAAAGTGGTAAGCTCTTGACATGATTTCGAAAGGTGAATCTGGTAGAATCCAGAACTGGCATCCAGTTTGGAAAAGACACGGGCTTCTTGGAAGCTGCCCATGATTTCTTCTACCGTTGGAAGCTGGTGACGTTCCCGCCGTACAAACTTGTTTAGGTGGGTCAGGTCGACACAAATTCTGACGTCACCTGAAGGCTTCTGCACTGGCACGATTGGAGCGCACCACTCTGTTGGTTCTTCAACCTTTCGAATCATTCCTTCGAGCTCTAGCTTGTCTAGCTCTTTCTTTACTGCTTCTTTCATCGGTATGGGAATCCGACGAGGAGTAGACACCGCGTACGGGACGGCATCAGGTACTAAGCGTATCGTGTGTTCACCAGCCAGGGATCCCGTACCTTTGAACAGTTTGGGATACTTCGCTTCGACGTCTTTGACGCTCTCTATTTCGTCCAAGAATCGAACGATGCCCAAGGCATTGACCGCTGGGAACCCAAGAAGGGGAGTTCGCAGATTGCGGACGACGTAGATAGTCTGTCGTGAGCAGTTATCTTTCCAGGTGACGTTCGCGTGGAACTTGCCAACAGTGCAAATTCTTGCATCGCTTGGCCCTCGAAGACTTTCTGCTTCGTCTAGAGAGCGTGGAACGCCTGGAAAATTATCGCTGACTACAGTCACCTCAGCTCCCGTATCAACTTTCATTCGAAGTTCCTGACCATTTATCTGCACAGTCACGAAGAGCGCAGATAACGTGTTCTTCGACTGCTCGAGCGTGCCCAAGAAGTGCTCGTTATCGGGTGCGGCAATGACGTCGAGTTTCTTGCCGTCGCGTTTTTTGATGCGGCATGCTTTTTCGAAATGTCCGAACTTTTGACAAAAACGGCATTTTTCTCGTTGGGTGGGACAACTCGTCCTGGGATGTAAAGGACCAGCGCAATAACTGCACTTCTTGCTGTTTGCAGTCCTTTGACTGGTTGAGGCTTCGCTCTTTCTAGGAGTTTTTTCTGTTTCACGGCCGAAACGCACGCTTCAGGGCTTGCGGACTCTTGCCCTGCTAGTTCGGCTTGTTGTTTCTTTACTGTTTCGCTTGTCCGAGCTTTCGATAGAGCTATGTGCAACGTCAGCTTTGGATCCATTTGAAGCTCCTCTGAGAGAGTTTGGTCCAAAGACCGACTACGAATCGATCTCTGATAAGACGTTCTTTCATGTCCTGAAACTCGCAGCGCTCTGCTAGCCTGTGTAGCTCGGTCGCAAATTGGTCTACCGTTTCTCCCATTTGCTGTCGGCGTTGGTTGAAACGAGCGCTCTCGTACACCGTGTTCTTGGTGTGAACGAAGTATCCGTCTAACCTTGACTTTATCAGGTCGAACTTCTTGAATTCTTCGTCTTTTACGCCTACCGAACGCAGAATTTCTCGCGACTTCCGGCCCATCGTATAAAGAAGAGTTCTTACTTGAACTTCCTCAGGTTTCTCGTGCAGGCCCGATGCGAATCTGTAGTCGTCGAACTCGTCTATCCAGGCGGGCCAGTCAGCGGCGTTGTGGAAGTCGAACGGCTTCGGAGGCTTGAGTCCTGCCATGTCGACGTAGCGCCGGCTGCTGCTGTGGTGGCGAGGTCGACGCTGCTTCGGTTGTTGCTTAAGGGCTCGTACTCGTCGTTAGCGGCATTCCGTCGGAGCCGGTCGGAATCCGCCCACTTCTGACACCATGTCAGACAAGCCGTCGTGGGTGAGCAAAGAACAGTCTCGTTTATTCAAACACCCGTGAATATATACAGATGATTCGGGTCATGTGACCAGTGATAACAGTTGGCGAGGAATCGGCGCCGTCGGCGCGTTATCAGGATGACATCACAATATAGGCTCTTTGCAGCGTCGAAGCTATAGAAATGATGCGGCGCTTTTGGATTCGAGCATGATTCGTCCACCGCTAATCAATGCTAAGCGTGTCAGTAAAGCGTGGAACGTGATTGGACCTGGCGGCCCGTGGCTTTGGCCTTTAGTCCATCGTAGGATGAGACAAAGTATATACTTCGTTTCAGCTTAGGTCCGAGCGCGGCCGATGTTATGAGCCGAAGGGCATATCAAACAGCGAAAGAGGCACAACGTCATGGCGTGCTCCTGTAGTTGATAAAACCAGCCGGTATTCGCCGTCTCTCTTATTGCGGGCTCCTCCGCCGGCCAGTCCTGTCAAGCGCAGAGAGCACTCCATGACGCTGCGCTTTTTGTGCTGCTTGATTGGCCCTTCGGCTCATAACATCGGCCGCGCTCGGACCGAAGCTGAAACGAAGTATAGTTCTTTGCGGAGTTCTCTTGCGACGTCGTGTCCGCACAAGATGATCACGAATTTTTGCGGGCAGGCTAATAAATATTTGGAGTATGGGTACCTTACCAGCCTTCTAGTAGTTTTAGTGGAGAGCCTCTTGAAAAAAGTGCACAATCCGGAGGCTGGCATCGGTAAGAGGTTTACGTAGAGAACTGTTGTGGTACCTTATATCTACAAGGTTGCGCACAGGTTAAAGAAAGTGGCACAACGGCACGGCATCCCTGTAGTTTTTTAGGCTCCTGGTAAGCTTGGACGTTTATGTGCGAGAGTTGACAGAGGTCGGACTCCTATCCCTGGTTGTGTTAAACGGCATAAAAACAAGTTTGTTTCTTGCGTGGGTGGGGTAGTATATGGTATTCCGCTGACGTGTAAGAAGGTATACATCGGTCAAACAGGCCGTTGTGATAACGACAGATTGCGGGAACATGCGTGCTCGATGAAGTCGTCACCGTCAGGAAACTTGGCGTTGCACTGTGATAGGTACGGGTGCACTCCTGTTTTAATCGATACCCAGATTCTTGCAAAGCATCGTCGTAAGAAGAATAGAGAGATTGCGGAAGCATTCTTTATTTCAAAGTACAATGATAAGTGTGTCAGCTCTCCCTCGATTTGTTTATATGACTGCGAACTTGCGTTTATCAGCAGATTTCGACGAAACGGTGCAGTTGATAGGATGTGACGTACGTGATGTGATGTGATTGGATGTATGTGGACGCGACGGTGGGCGACTTTTTCACAAATTAAACAGTTGAAAGTCAGCGCTTCGTGTGTGTACACCTTCTCTGTCCGTGTCTTTCTCGCGCTGTTTGTAGCCTTTTAAAGTGGCCACTCCACGGAGTCCCCAGCGGCTCACTTGACTGTCAGCGCACCAAGCGGCAGTTGTGAAGTTGGTCTCGGCTTTCTGTTTAGGCGCTTCCGTTCACTACAAAGCTAGAGTACAGTGGCCTAGAGAGTTGTAGTGGGCTCACTGGATGGCTCGGCCTGATGCGTTTGATGTCAACGCGGCGGTGGCGCTGTAAGCGTTTCCTCCTCAAACTTTCCAGCGCGCATTGGCCAGACCAGGTCGCCTAGGCGGCTCTTATCAATCGCGGGCAGCGGGTGGACCAATTGCGGGGAGCGGGCGGGAGAAGTTTCAGGAGGAATCTACTGCTGCGCCTCCGGCGTTTTCGACATCGGCCGCTTCAGTGCAATACACGGGGGAGATAGGGCGGTGAGCCCACTACCCGACTTCTAGGGCACTGTAGCTAGAGACATAAATGACTGCTATCTGAATGTGTGGATAACTAAGATATTTGATTCCGTTCGTATTAGGCGGTAGCTTGCGCTACCTAGTCTGGCCTGACTAAACTTCGTTTCAGCTTGAAGGGGCTGTGCAACGATATTGGGTAGGAACGTTTCTTACTTTACACCAGCGTACTGGCACTAAAGGGACCAAAGAATACTCGAACGCAACGCCACTGACCAAGAAGCGTCTTCGTCGCGGTGGAGTTCCAAGGATCAAAGCGGACCTTTTCTTTCGGTCTCTCCTTCGCAAACCTCGATGACGGAGCTGTGGGGACAATGACAACAATGCGATCACCAGGATTACGTCATTAAGTTATACGATCCCCGCTGTGACGATATTTAAATGCTGCACATACAGTGGACACAAAAACTGTATAGGCATTCAATTATGGCTCGTGACAATCAATGCCTAGACATGGATTCGGTTAGTGGCTCGTGCCCAATCGCTGGACTGACGGTTATAACCAAACCTTAGCAATGCGTGGAACTCAGCGCGCGCCCTGTGCTTTGCCAACCCTAACACGTGGCTATGTAAACATTGGCGGCATATAATCGGCCTTATATCATGTGGCCGATTTATCTGGCTGCGAGTTGAGGGTAAAGGGTTTTCATTTTTCTCGTATCCTTGCCGCGACTGCCATTGCGTAGAAAAAATCCAAGTGTGTTTCATAGATCATGAATGTCAAGGAATAATTCAAAGTTGCACTTATTGAAAGTGGAAAAAGTGTTGCACCGCCCCTTTAGGTCCAGACTCAGTCCATTTCACCGTAGGGGCGAGCCAAGGAATAGCTGCGAGAGAAGCTCGACGCTTCAAACACACCTGTAATGCACGCATGCTCCTGAGGTGAAGGCATCGTTCAAGACAACACGTTCGTGTTTGTAGCGTCAGCTCGCTTAAATTTAGGGAAACAAAAAAAAAGAGCTTTTCAACGGCGCAGCTGACGCCCAAGAAAGGCTTGAAACACACTCCACGTGGTCGCGGTTTAACCGTCTCACCTTCGCCACAAAGAAAGAACACCTAGAACTTCACACGATAAAAGTGACAACACGTTGCATCCCCCCTCCCCCCTCCCCCCCCCGCCACCTTGATTGACGTTATGGCGGCTGCCGAGTGTCAACAGCCCCAATTGCAGTCGTTGTAATATTAAAACAAAAAAGGTTGAACCTAATAATAGTTTTAGAAATATGTAAATCACGGTGAAACTATTACTTACTGGTATAAATTTAATAAACGTACAAACAATTAAGCACAACCGCGGCAGTCAGCGGGTCTTGTATGTCCTAACAGCTGGGCCGCAATTAGGACTTCAGTGACCATTCTACCATTAGTTTAGTCTATGCTTCTAGGGTCAGGGTCGGATTCGAGCGGGTTCTTAAGCCGCAGACGTACGGATTACACATCATACAAAGGACACGTAGTTCTCCGCAGACTAGATGAGAAAATTATCGGCGGACGCGCCTCGCGCAACTGACAGGCCAGAGAAGTACGCCCCAGACACTGTGTGCCGACAGTCTTTTGTACGACGTATTTCCAGTGGACCGCGGCTTTAGGGTTAAAAACAGAAAAGGTGGCTGCACTCAACGAGAACCAAACTTTACTCCCTGTAATCAGCGGTCAATGACATACATGGAAGCTGGTGAACCGACTTCGCAATACACATGAGGATCCATAAAGCTCGAGGACGTTTCAAGTCACTATGAAAGTGGCTTTCTAAATTAACCTTTTTCGAGTAACGAGCGCCGTCTGGGGAGCTGTCGGCGAAATACAAAAGAAGGACAGTCCAATAGCCTCGAAGCAGCCAAGTTTAGAATGACACGTCGCGCCACCTAGCTCAAAATATTTGCAACGCTGGTGAGTCCCCTTCGACAGCTTGCTTGCGCGTGGGGCTGTTCATGCATCACTTTAAAAGTGTTGACTCAAAAGTGTTTTTTAACATTATTATTATTTGTTGCGGAGGAGCAAATGTCGAAGCTGTAGGCACTGTTGCGGACCGCATTGTCGCAACCCCGTAAGCTTAGCAGGCGTAAAGCTCCACAGGTTCCCGTCGAGGGAACCTACCGAGCTTCACGCCTGCTAAGGTCAGGGAATGGGGGATGGTACAGAACTCTCATTTTCTATACTAGTAGCCACAGTCAGCGCCTCCTATTTCAATCACAAGGGCGAATCTCGCCACATTCCCGAGGAATCATGTAGTACAACCCTTTGGGTAGATCTGCATACAATTTTAAGCCATAAGAATTGAACGCTGCAGATCCATGGAGGAGGCGCTCTTCCCCAAAATCTTGTAGGATCACTATTTCGGAACGGGATTCTTTCGAAGTAGCCATTTTCAACGCTTATCTTATGGTGAATTCACCTGGTAGATCTGGCGCGCTCAAAACCCGCTCCTTTTGGGGCGCGCATCTTCACCTCGCGGATTCGGATCAAGTTGCCCATCTTCAGCTCGCAGATTTGTGGCAGCGCGAGCTCCGTGGAGCGCATCAAAGAGCGGCGAAACCGCTCCGCGGAATTCGGGCGAGCTCTCCGGAAATCGGCTGGTGCTCGGTTGCAGCGCGCTACGTCACTTCCTTTCTCGGCGCTGCGCCTGCGCGGCAGGCCCTCGAGTGTGCTCGAGTGAATCGCTCGCGCTGTTGTGCGAAATGGCGTCGATGGCGGGACCGAACTTGCGTGCGTCGGTGCTCCTGCTGTGTGAAAGCGACGATTCAGAGAGCTCGAACAGTTCAAGTTCGAGCTCAAGCAGCAGTTCAAGTTCGAGCTCGGGCAGCAGCTCCGGCGAATCGCGTTCGCGGCTACTTTTCGAACGAAAGTTCACGGAGCTCTTCGGACCTCGTAACAAGAGACCCAAGATCGAGGATTACATCGAGCGAACGGTTCACGTCTACTGGGACGAGGAGGTAAGCGATACGTCTCGTACTTCGTCTTATATGTGTTCGGTTCAGCTTGCGTAAGCAAAGAAAACCTTTGCTTCCAGTTCCGTCGGAACTTTCGCATCTCGAGGCGAACAGCCTACAAGCTGATCGACGAGTTTGCGGCGTCTCCTATGTACCCCGCTGCCGATCACGGAGGATCGCCAGCGAAGAGCGCAGAGGAGCACCTGCTGTCATTTCTCTGGTGAGTACTGTGACTGTGGTTCTCCGTGTTCATTCCCATCGATTTTTGTTTTCATTCTATGTACACCACTCAGGTACGCGGCTAACAAAGCATGCATCAGAGACGTTGCCGGACGTTTCAACCTGGGTGAGAGCACGCTTCACGGCATGATGGATCGAGTTCTGGATTTCATCCTGAGCATCGGACCGCGCCTCATCAAGTTCCCCGAGGATCTGGAGCGCCTGTCAAGAGACTTTGAAGAGGTTTGTACTATGATTTAATTATTCTAGCTGTATCTCCTAAAAAAGGCTGTGCAGTGTGCACTACCTCACGAATTTCGTGAGGAGGTCGATAGCAAATATGATATATTTGTAGCCTTGAGCTACAAATATATCAATATATCAAATATGAGTTAGGCTAGGTGGCGCAAGCTGCTGCCCGTTAAAAAGGGTATAGTCATTACCATTCATTCATCCATGAGATGTCTTGAAAGGTCTAACAATATCTAACCACGCCGTGTAAATTGGAGAGCGACCTTCATCGGTTGCAGCTGTCGAAGTGGCGCTGCAGGTGACATCTTCATACGTTGGCGAATATCGCAATGCACGACAAAGTTCTTTGCGTTCGGCCAAAAGTAGTTTGTGCAAGTCTCGTGAGAAAGAGCACAGTTAACCGTAGGCATAGTAATAGACGGATAAAACAACACTCCATAAATAGAGGACAAACAGGTAGTGCTGGTGATCATCGCACCTCAACAGTAGGGAGCTTACTGGAACTTTTTATATGATATACTAGCCCTGAAAACGGGCATGTGTCTCTGCGGTCGCCGCTCACTGAATGGTTGCTGCACCCTTTCCGTGACGTCACGACAAGAACATATTTCCTCCTTGCGAGAATTTGATCGCACAGATGAACACGTAGGTGTGGTACTAAAAACAGCAAAAATATTAGAATTTATCGGCAGCCAATACCCAACCATTTGCAAAGTAACTAGGAAAAACTTCTTTCCATGGCATCACTCCAACAGGCCGCTAGAAGGCCGCCTGTGAGACTTATTGCTGCTAATAGGAGTCTTATACACGGACTCAACTCTGTGACGTCACGGCGCGGTGGTGGCGCGTCGGTCGCACTTCCGGTCTGGGGCTGTGGGCAGAAGTCCCCATGCCAGATGTGTATTCCTGCGTTGTTTTGAAAGGAACCAGACAAAACCCTGCCGTCTCGTCAAAACGCCGCGACTGGGGCCGTACCAAAAGAGTCGAGAAAGGTTTGAAGGTCAGTTTTCACGTGCTCGGTTCGTCCGAGAATCTGGATATGTGCCGTGAAAAGGGAAAAGCAGACGCCGTCGGACAACGATTGCTTGGGCGGGAAGCACTTTGGGTTGAATTCACGGATACTTGTGGTCATCAGATTTATTTGTTTTGTTCCAACATGAACGCCAGAAAACCGTCAAGTTGTGCGGACCACCTGCGGACTACGTTCAGTGCGTCTTCAAGTTCAAACGGCCGCCTGATCGTTCGAACTGTCGTCTGCTCTTTCAAACGTTTTGTCGTCTGCTCTCTTAGACGACGCCGGCCCGTAGACCAAATGTTGGCCCGGTACTTGCGATAAGAAGTAAGTGCAGGCCTCAAAAGACTTAAGTTTGAAGGTTGGTAAGCAGGCTCGACGTAAACAGTAGATACAAGGAGATGTTGATCATTGTTACCAGTGACCATCACCGACTTGTTATGCCTAATTCACTTGGTCCGATTCTGCTTGCGATTTTCAGTATCGACGTCGACCATCTCAGCTACGGTTCACGCTTTTGCAGCCCGAGCGGCGTCGCGACTGAAAATTGCGAGCGAAATCTCATCATGCGAATCAGGCTTTAGCGTACATACTGCGGCGTCCACGCGGAATGTATCGCCAGATGTCACGTTATTCACGCGAAGTTTTGCGGTGTAACGAGCCTCGGTAATTTCGCTGACGCCGCTCAAGTAGTCAGACATCGCCAGGAAGACGTAGAATCAACAATTCGAACGCGAAAAAGGGCAGGGGGACTCACACTGACGCCGACAACATCGCATTTCAATGGTTTGTTTATGGGCGACGGCGAGCTTCTTGCCCACACCCCTATCGCGCATGCGCGGCGCCGGTGGCGTCCGCTAAAGGCGCTCCGGTTTGTTTGTAAACATGAGTTTGTGTATACCCAAGATATGAGCATAGTGAATTTGGGAAGGCGAGAGAGCAGATGGGAAAGGAAATCATTGAATCATTCACCATGAGAGCAATTCACAATAATGTATCCGCACCATCGCTGTTCCTGTCTAAAAATGGGACTCCAAAGCTTGCATGGCTGCAAATTAGCTTCCAGCTGATTAAATAGCTTTTTCTGGCTCAATTCTTTCTTTCTGATTTTGACTTTTGTAGTTGGCACTTTCCTCGTACCTTTCACACATTTTTTTTCTAAATTTTTGTTGTTTAGTTTGACCACCAAGAATGCTTGAGAATTCACTCATGCAGCTGCTAGTTGAAAGATGTGTTCGTCATCCTACGTGTCGAGTTTGTTTTAATTCTTTTGTTGTCAGTAACTTACTAGACACCGAGGATATAACAGTGGAACAATTTAAACCAAATTCAGCGCTAGCTGTCATTCCGTCTCGTCTGACAAAACATCTCAGAACACCGAGTGAAACTTTTGTCTACCTTTCTTGCTGCAGGTATCCGGTGTGCCTGGCACAATTGGCTGCATTGACGGATCATACATCGCCATTGAGTGCCCAGCCAAAAAGATCCGGTCCACTTACGTCAACCGGCATGGCTACCCGTCGTTGACGCTGCAGGCAATCTGTGACCGCCACAAGCGGTTCCTGGATGTAACTACAGGACACCCAAGCAAGGTCCATGATGCCAGGGTGTACCGAACATCCAGCATTGCAGAGAAGCTTCCAGAAATCTGCCGCAGGAGCCAATACCACATCCTCGGCGATGCGGCGTATCCTTTGAGAGAGTACATGCTAACTCCCTTCCGGGATTATGGTCGTCTGACGACAAAGCAGAGGAATTTCAACTTGAAATTCTCAGGCACTCGTGTGCTGATAGAGAACGCTTTTGCTGACCTGAAAAAGCGTTTCAGGCAGCTAAAGCTCCTCGAATTCATTACTGTGGACCACTCGGCAAGGTTTATTATTGCTTGTTGCATCCTCCACAACCTCTGCATTGAGGCTGGAGAGCATAGCGTTGTAGAGGACCCCGAAGACGGGGACAATAGATGCCCAGACACTGACTCCCTGGAGGAGTTTGGGCCCATGACAGCCACAGATTCTATCCTCCGCAGACGTGGAGAGGAGAAGAGGGACAGGGTTATTGCCCAAATGGGGCTGAGATGAGTCACCATCCGGAGACGCAAACTCGCAAGCTTATTTTCACAACCTCATTGGAGGCCTGTAGAATTTAGGTCTTGGGGACAAAGGGCGTCTGCCCGAGTTCTTGCTTTTTCCCTCCCCATCAATGTGGCATGGCATTCCTTCCAATTCTTTTTTTTTGTGTATGATAGTTTTTTTTTTGCAGCTGAGCAGTGCCCCATTTCGTACACAGGCGGTGGCCTTGGTAACAGGTAGTGAGGTTTCAACACCCTCCAACAAGCTTTTTTGAAGAAGAGTTGGGCAGAATCGCGATAGTATTTTAAGGACAGATTTTGCTGGTAGCGTGAACTTCATAAGTGTATACATTGCCCTCCCTATCCCATGTACAGCCATCCTCAATACGAGGGTGAACATGTCCGCACCATTCGGTCGCCACTACCACGTTTCAAAGCAGCACCAACAGGAATAATGGCGAGAGAATGCGCATGCACAGAGAAAAGAAACATGCGGTGGTCTTTATTTGTGTTGACACTGCTTTGATGGGCTGGTAATGGCGATCGAACAATGCTCATGTGTTCACCCCCATATTGAAGACAAATGTACAGTCTTCATCAAAAGTCCAGAGCCCATGGATGAGAACTTGCTCCCATACTGTGGTACTGCCATCGTCGGGGGAGAGTGAAGCGATTTGTAGCATGACCCCTTCACCCCCAACGTTAGCAGCACTACAGTACGAAAGCGAGCCTGCGCCGACCAGCGAGCCATGGGATCTGGGCTTTTGATAAAGACTGTCGATAGACAGGGTAAGGTTTGCATATTCAGATTCAACCATAAAGTAGAGCAGTGGTTCTCAAATGGGGGTCCGCGGACCTTTTGGAGCCGCGAAGGCATTCTAGGGGTCCGCGAAGCCCTGCCTCGTCAGTCAAGCCCGGCAATAAAAGTTGTCGTTTATCAGATTGACAAGATAACGTTCCAATTTTCGGGTGAGTTTTCTCGTCTGTGTGTCAATGAGAGAAGTCTACTTCGCTCCAGCCCTTAGTTTTATCCACTTAATAAATCATTATCATAATTAACCTACACCTTTCCCTTCCCCTCATCACAAACGGGGTCCTCCATCATCTCCGCCGATCCACAAGGGGTCCCCGAAACATCAATGGTTGAGAACCACTGAAGTAGAGTACCGGTTCACTGTACCATGACAATGCGAAGAGTGATTCACAATGTACATTCACAATGTGACTCTGCGGTGTGTATATATTTAACATTACTTCACCATGTCACCATTCCCGTGCAGACCTGGGATGCGTCTTCTACTTGTTCTTGTTTCCCTGCTGACCACTTCGGTTTTGCGTGAATATATTATTTTTTATTTGTCCACATTTTGTCTCGTCTTGCCGTTCAGACTATTATTTTCAAAGCAACAAAGGGCTGTGACAAGTGTTGATGTTGCTTGTGCTTCCGATTTTATCGCCGTTCTCCCCTGCGGATCTGGAATCAGTCTTCTACTGTGCTTTAGACCATGTTCTTGTTTCATTCTCATGACAATTTTGTTTTGCGTGAAATATATTCATCCTTAACTGTCCATATTTTTATGTCTCATTCTTGCCGTTTAAACTGTAACTTTTTAAAAAGCAACTGAGGGCTGACAAGTGTTACTGTTGTTTCTGCTTCTAATTTTATTGCAATTTTATTTTAACTGTATTGCTATTTTTATGTTGCTCGGCGTTTTAGTCATGGAACATGTTTACTGGCGTATTTTTTTAGCTTGGCAAATGTACTCTGCGTGCTGCTCTGAACTGTACAGGGTGTGGGGGCCCCGTCAGGCAGAAATGCCTTTTGCCCCTGCCTCCCTACCCGGCATTGCCAGTGAAAATCCAAATAAAGAATGAAATGAAATTTCAATATAAACATTTCTACTTCCAGTAAGTATATTCCTGTATTTGTGTTTGCAAATGCTCTCTTTTCGTTGTATTTTATTCTCAGTATTTAAGCTGTCCTTGCCATGATCACAGAATTTGTATGCTCAAGTACTTTTTAAGGTAAGTTTACCTAACCATCTTTTGAAGTATCCAATTCAGATTAGAAGGAAAGCCCACTTGCAAATTATGAATTTATTGCACTCGTGTCAAGAATACAGCTATTGTAAAAAAGTTCTTTCAATCCTGTTTCGTCTCAGGCTGGGTCACAAGCATGGCGAGAAGCCGCATTTTCTCTCGGTGCATTTCTTGTCGTTCCAGCCGCATCTCTTCCTTTAGCTTCCTTTTGGCTGCACACTTCTCTTCCTTTATCTTCCTTTTGGCTGCATGCCTTTCTTCCTTCAACTCGTCCTGTCGTGCTTTTCGTACCGCTCTTGCTTCCTCAAGCTTCGCCATCTCAGTGAAGAACTCCTTCATATGCTCCGTGCGTGCAGAGTTCACCCTTCCTGAACGATGAGGGGTGCCTGCACTGCTGGCTGGTTGGGACGACTCTTCTGAGCTTGTGGAAGATGTGCTGGCTAGGGCACTGTCGGCTGGTGTTGGTATTGCTTCTGCTGCAGCTGCTGCTGCTGCGGCCGCCCTTGCTTGACTGCTTGGCACAGCCTTCTTGTGCGTTGCCCCATGCACGTCCCTGATGACCTCCGGCTCGATACTGTCGTCCATCATGCTGATTCTATCCAGTTCGTCCTCGTAAGGAACGTCGACAGGTCCAACACCAGAACGGCCGTTGTAGGTGACTGCTTGTCGCTTCCGCTTTTGAATCGTTTTCATCCTCGTAGTACACTGGTCGGGCGTTTTTTGTGATTTGAGTATGGTCTTCAGGTCTTCAGAGATTCTAATAAATACGCATTTCTTGTTTTTAAATTTTTTTAGCGGTCCAATCTGGGGAAAGTAACGTTCGTAGTAATCAAGCAGCAGTTTTGTTTCTCCTGGTGTCCACTCAGCATCTGAAAGAGGGACATTGAGTAACTTACTGCAATACTTAGGGCTTGTCATTGATGTTAGTTTTCAACGAAGCGAAACGCTTTTAGGCACTACTTGCATACTCAATGATCAGGCTCGAATATAGAACTCTTGGTGCCGTTTGCTTATCTGGATCTGTGAATATGTACAGATGCCGTGGCAACATGAGCCGACAGCGAAGTGCCACCAGCTTAACGCAATTCAAGATATCCAGATGCCATTTTTATTGCTCCTGCCTGAACTCTTCCGTGCCAGCTCATATTGCCACCCCTCCACATCATGCAACATGCAAGCCCTGAATAAAAAGTTGAAATGAGGACATCATAGTGAGATCTGGCTTTCTTAGGGAAAAGTAGATTTTTGAATTGGAATCTGGACATAGCTTTTTATGCCAACATGGCCCCAAAGAATCAATCTGCCCAATGTTCTGCCCCCTTTCTCTAGCCAAGCGGGGAAAAAAGAAGTAGAATGACATCACTTACAGCCAGCATTCTTTGTTTTTTGGGGACTACCTGGCCTTCCTCCGTTGAAGGCGCTTCCACGGGAGAAGGCATTTGGCCTGTAAGGTTATGCACAACATTGTCAAATCACCATTTCAACACAGGCTCCCAAGAACAAATTTCCACTGAATATTTTGAGCAAGCGCTGCTTGTCACGAGCAACACCAGCCTGGCTTATAAGATCGCCAAGGTTTGTCATGGTATTTTCATTGAGTGCAGCAGGTGTGGCAGCATCTGAGTGAGGGAGATGCATCGGCCGATAAATTTTATCAAAGATTTTACCACTGAGTAACCGAAGCAGGGACCATAATAGCGAGTACCAGAGAGGAACACCCAGAGCATTTCCCTGAATCATCGACTGGATGCAGATTGGAGATTGATCACGCTCAATTATGTTTTGATATTCGCAGACCGATAATGCTGAATGGTTTCGGTTCCGTTGACCGAGTCACTCTGGACCACAAGTTACTGTAGCTGTGCATGTAGGAATGTATACATCTATGCGACCGACCTTAGGATGTTATTGCAGCAAGGCTCATATATGGTCTAATGAGCAGTGAAGTTTTTCAAGGTGTCTTGATGTGATGCATTTACTATGTGCCAATTTCATGGATGTACATTATGGGAATAAAATGCAATAACGGGGAAAGGAAAGTGGCTTACACGGCTACTCCTAGAGGGCGCAACCCTTCCAATCACATGCTTAGCTAAGCTTTCAGGTCTTTCGTGTTTGTAATCCCAATTTTGGTATGTTATTTGAAATGCTTATTTGATGTATAGAAAAGTAAAATAGGAATAATTAAAAAATGGTGTCCTCAAGAACACGCAGTGCAGGAGTCGTTGCTGACAACAATGTCTTGTATGGTCTGCTTTTTGAGCCCAAAACACACCTACACTTTAAACTTTCACTGCTTTCCTTTCATTTGGCCTATTTACGCGGTCCATTTTACGACAGGAACACCAGCGGTCATCCTGTATACGCGCGAGCTCCTTGCTCAAGCAGCAGAGCCACACACAGCACCATCCTGCAGGTGAACAAGTCTCAAAATTAGGCATGCACTATTGTTGGCCACACGTGCTAAAAGCGCGAGCTCATGAAGCGTTCGTTCGCGCAGAGAGGGCGCCGGTCAAGGCTACCGCCTCGCGCTAGCACGGCCTCTACGGTTAGTCCGCACTAAGGTGACACGAGGTGGAGCTTCTGCTGCAGCACATCCTAAGGTGAACTCGAGCATAATAACGTGAGCATGAGCATGTCGTTTAGTGGTCGCGAAACGCGCGCTCGTGCGCAGAAAGCACTTTGTGTTTCGCCCGAAAGTCGTCCGCCGACCTCGGAGCACGGACCTCTGCCAACTCACCATTGCTGTATCCAGCTGCCTCACGTCCTCCGAGGAGGGACAGTAGCAGTTGGCGCACGGCCGGATCTGACAGCTGCGCGGGATCAGACATGCTGTCGTTTGCGGAAGGGAGAAACGCGGGAATCGTGCACGGGAGACGGGAGGGCCGGGAGGGAGACTGCTAGAGGCTCACGGGAAGAGTGTCCTTCCGTTTCCGTTCACGTCGGTTGGGGCGTTGGGCCGCTCCAAATCCGCGCTGGCATCTTCAGCTGGTAGATCCAGAGCGTGGCGAAAGGAGCGGGTTTTCTCCTCCCTCGCAGATTTTAGAAATCGATCCAGATCTACCAGCTGAATTCACCATTAGAAGATTCGAAGATCGTTCGAGAAACCTTAATAATTCCTCTAACGTTTTTAAGAAAAAATAATAAACAAGCAGTGTTGGGAAGTACTCTAAGTTTATGGTACCTAAAGTACTATTGTTTAGAAAACTTGTACTTTACTTGAAGTACATTCTCTAAGCATGTACTTGTACCTTCCGAGGAAAGCAAGACTCCCGACTTCAATGTACATTCCCCGAATTTAAAAACAAAAAATGGCGTATCATCATGTGAAAACGCGCTCTTTCGAGACGTCATCTGCTCATTTATCTGAATGAAGTAATGGCGGGTATAAGACCGACACAAATATGTGCCTATAAGTTCACTGTGTCAAATAGCTTGTCAGCGAGAGTAAAACAACTACTCTGTGGCGACTCGACTTTATACAATATTTGCTGCCATTTCCGTAAAAACTAATGCACCTCCGATTACCCTGGAGCAATGCATACCAGCTAAAAAAAACACTGTAAAGGGAATGAAAGGTCATCATGAAAGATTGTGTTAAAAGTACTTGTACTTTACCTTGAAATATATTGTATTTATAGTAGGTTACTTCAAATACATTGCACCCGGTGTACTTTCTACTTTACTTGAAGTACATAACGTCTCGTTTACTTTGTACTTTACTTCAAGTACTTTTAAAGGGACACTGACACCCCCAATATTTTTTTTCCTTTTTTGTCAGGCGGTTTATTATGGTGTCAGAATACTACACAATTAATATTTTGCTACAGAGTCGCGTATTTTTTTAATAAAGCCAAAAAACGCAACTGCTCGAAACCGAAACCGAAACTCCCGCATCGCACGCAGAAGTGGAGAGGATAGTGATAGTGGCGGAAGTCACGTGGCTAGACCCGACCGTGCGTTTTTTTTCTCTTTTTTCCGCACGTAGCAGACGAAGTGCGTTCGTTTCGCCGTGCGTATTCCTTTGCAGATATGTCTGTTCCGCTCGCTGTTCTGTACTTCAAGATGAGTTGTTTTGTACATTTAAGTGTTGGCAATTAGTAGTGAGTGCCCGAGTGCCGTGGTGAATTCCCGTGATCGGCTCCGAAAAGAATACTCCCAAGATGTTGCGTGAAGAGTTGCCTCACATGTCCTGCATCTGAAAGTGGCATTGTGCGGCAGAGTGCACAAGTTTCCGAAAGATCAACGGGTCGGGATCAATGGCTGGCTGCAATTCCTGTAGAACAGTTACGCGAAGCTCGGAAAGCGGACGCTACCCGATTCATATGCTCCTCGCATTTTGTGGAAAGTGTCTACATTGAGTTCGCAGGTGTCAAAAATGGAATCCCATACCATTTAGTTCCGTGACGTATCGTCCACAACAATTGTTTTTTTTCGGTGATAAATTGTAAAAAAAGAAATATAAAAACATCGCAAAATGCTTGTCAAAAAAAAAAAAAGCTACACCCCCACCAGAGATCGAACTCGTGCCCGCTGCGCGTGAAGCGGACGTCTTTTCCACAGCGCTACTGAAATAACTTTTTTTTTCCTTATTTGCACAAAACACGCAATACACGCAAAACATTCACAAGACACTTAGCCTAAAACGTCTCGTGCCCTCACCTGGGGCCGTAACGATCCTTAAAACTCCTTCATGCCTATTAAGTCATCTAACAGGCCGACCCACTCGGGCGGGGTCTCACTCCTTTCTAAAACACTCTTGACCTGCAAAAACAACTTCAATAAAAAATAGACGCGCTGACTTTGGGCGGACTTCGGCATGCCGCACCGCCATACGGGACTCTCCACAGACCGTACAATCGAAGGCCATAAACAGATCGTAAGGCACAGTTTCACCTTTCTCCACGGGAAGAAAACGAATGGTGTATTCATCAATGCACATATCTTTTTTCAGGGTCCGCTGTAAAACATCCCAAAGAAGACAGCGTCCCAGCAATGCAGGAACGCATGCTCAATAGTCTCAGGCTGTCGACACAACAAACAATTGACACCCCAAGGAACGTACATGCCCCGCTCCTGAAGCCTTACCTTCACTGGCAAGGTGGCAGTGTGTAAACGGAAGAAAAACGTTTTTACCGCTGGCGGCACACACATTTTCTTAACACGGGTCAGTACGTCCTGTCCAGGACCTGCCACATACGGCAGTCGGTAAAGTGGCACCGGAAAAAGTACGTCAAGAAGGTCGCGTGGTCAATCTTTTGCGCGTTACACTCGACAAATAGTCCATTGAAAATCTCACTACCAAAAATTGAAAGGAGTCTACAACTTCCTTTATAAACCCACCCATCTTTGCGGGCGGACCCACCTCTGAAGACACAAGGAAAGACGGCAGAAATTGAGCTAAGCGTGTTTGGATCATAACCTGCAACAGTGGATTCTGTTGATCGCGTAAGAAAAGAAAACGAGAAACAGTCTTTCGAACAAAAAGATGGGCGAGCCCTACCCTCTCCTTTGGAGACACGGCGAAAAAGATTGTCTCGGCACATCGGTTCGCTCTCCGACAACCAAACAAAGAGCGCGAAGACTCGATGCATCTTCTGGATGCAGCTTCGCGTACACCATAAGACTTGGAGGACATACCATAGCTTGGCGGTTAAAAACACATTACATACGGTTGCACGAGCAAAAATAGACAAATTGCGGTTGCGCCACCCGGATGTGCTTTTTCTAAGTTTCTCTACTACACACTCCCAGTAGGGTGTTGTGCTTTTCATGTGCTGCAACGGGGCCCCGAGGTATTTGCACGGGGTAGTGTCCCATCGTATCCCTTCGTACACTGCTGGCGTTGTAGCCCACGTCCCATGCCATAGACCAACACTTTTGTCTGGATTAACCGCAGCCCCCGTTGCAGCGCAGAAAGACGTGCAAAGTCTTAGAGCTTCTACGACACTCTTTTTGTCGGCACAAAACAGCGCGATATCGTCCGCGTAAGACAAAACTTTTGTTTCTACAGAACCCATTAAAAAACCTCTCACATTCTTGCTTTGAATTACGCTTAAACATAAGGGCTCCAAATACAAAGCGAACAACAACGGGGACAAGGGACACCCCTGCCTCACAGAGGCCGACACGGGAATTTTCGATGTTAAAGAATGATTCAGTACTAACTTGGTGGTGCACCCGGTGTACGCCATACAGATCCCGTCAAAAATAATATTACCTACATTTACCCGCTTTAAAACAGCCCAAAGCACATCATGCTGCACGCGGTCGAATGCTTTCTGCAAATCGACTTGGATCATGGCTACCTGGCCTGCTTCGTTTTCGACAGATTCTAAAATAGTACGCGCAACATGAATGTTTGTTTGAATGGATCGTCCCCGGATCCCACAGGTTTGGTGTTCACCAACTAGCTCTCTGACAACATGCTGTAATCTGCTGGTCAAAACTCGTGCAAATATTTTATAATCAACGTTGCACAAAGTGATTGGTCGATATTCGGTGACGCATCTCGCCTGTATCGCGTCAGGCGTCTTTGGGATGAAAACGGTGTGCGTTTGTAAAAGGAAGGTGGCAACGCATTTAAAGAGTAAGCCTCGCGAATCACTTCTAAAATGAAAGAGGACAACGGATCCTTGAATGTTTTATAAAACTCTCCACTAAGGCCGTCAGGTCCCGGCGTTTTGTGGGACGACAAACCGTCTATGGCGCGCTCAATCTCCTCGAGCGTCACCGGCTCTTCCAACCACTCTTTTTTGTCGTCAGCGAGCCTAGGCATTCTTTCTAACAACGTTTCGAGGTCAGC